>APFE030281579.1:0-27747 GCA_000404065.3 Pinus taeda | reverse complement strand
AGATCTAGTACATCAGATCACATAAATATGAGTCATTATGATCCTGATCCAATATTAGTTCTCATCCATCAATACTGAAGCTAAACACAATCAACCAAACAGGATATGCAGAATACTGACACCTTTAAACTGTCATCAGAACCCATCAACAACCAGAACCACCTGTGACTTCAAATATCATAGCTCAAATTGTATATGCTACTACAATGAACCAAACCTGCATACATACGCGCTTACACCAAAGCCAACCCGTGTACAGATCTATAAATATTCAAACATGACTTGCAGCGATTTCAAACTTAAGTTATACCCAGATCAGATCATTACAAGCGTCAGTATACAGATCTAGAATAAGCATAATCAAATATATAGAGATATTTCATTTCAAACCATTTGATCCCTATCTATCCTTAGATCTTGTTCTCCATCAACCGGTGAGATCCCTCTTTAGCTTAGATCCAGATCTGCACCATAACCCAATCACAGTATTCTAGATCTAGCACTTTATCAGATATTCAATAATTCCGATGATGCTTTGCCAAATGATCTCCTTCCTCTTTTATAGTCTTAGGCCTTTCACAATACCACGGTCCAATACCATATTAACACAATACCACAGACCCAATACTTGGGATCAACACTTTTAGATGCAATACCGCGGACCAAAACCATAGGATCAAAAACTGTCGGACTAATACCATGAACCAACCATGAAAGTGCATGAGATCAACACTTTTGGATGCAATACCACAAACCAAAACCATAGGATCAAAAACTGTTGGACTAATACCATGAACCAACCATGAAAGTGCGTGAGATCAACACTTTTCTCCACATGAAATAAACTTTTCTCTGCATAAAAGTCCATGAACTTTTTTCTACATGAAATAAACTTTTCTCTGAATAAAATTCCATGAACTTTTCTCTACATGAAATAAACTTTTCTTTGCATAAAATTCCGTGAACTTTTCTCCACATGAAATAATCTTTTCTCTGCATAAAATTCTGTGAACTTTTCTCCACATGAAATAAACTTTTCTCTGCATAAAATTCTGTGAACTTTTCTCTACATGAAATAAACTTTTCTCTGCATAAAATTCCGTGAACTTTTCTCCAAATGAAATAAACTTTTCTCTGCATAAAATTCCATGAACTTTTCTCCACATGAAATAAACTTTTCTCTGCATAAAAGTGCGTGAACTTGAAAATAAATTTGCTGCACTATAATTTATCATTTGAGTGATTTTCCATCAAGGACAACACTTGTCTCATAATTCCAACAAGGAAAATTTTGATTTCAATGCCTTGGTCCTCAAGCGACTACAGTAATTCAGGAAATGGATCCTTAGACAATCTTTCAAACAAAGGAGAGGAAGATGAACTAGATGGTTCAGTCACAATGAATTTGTCTCAAATAACAGGAAAAGAGAGATAAATTTCAAAGCTTTAAAATGTACTTTAAGGAACGCTAGGTTCTTATACCAAGAGGAGTCATAATTTTGAATAACTATGGTGAAACCTTGTAATATTGTACATACCTTTGCTTTCTACAAATGTTTTCCATATTAAAAAAAAGATATTAAAAAATTCAAAGAGGGTATGTCCTAAAAGAATAATCAAAGGACAAAAAGAATGAAAAATGTCAAAAAATAGAAAATATATGAACCCCAAAGGACAAAAAGAGACCATGAAAGTGTGCAAGTCAAAATGCCACTACAATTTACTTTTATGCATAATAATGATTGTGTGCAACTTGTCCACTATCCATGGTAATAAAACTATTTAATCTTGATTATAACATGCTTTGAATTTTATGTTTATAGTTAGTGAATAAAATCTGACCAAACAGTGTAATATTGGCAAATCATTAGATAGGTAGAGTGAATAAAAGGAGCTCATCAGCTTAATCTGAGCCCTTGGATGATATAAGATTAGAATTAGATAGTTTTCTTTATAAAAGAAAAGAAAAAGATTGATAAGGGTTTGCTAGCTTAAATGCACCCTAATAAAGTGAAGCAAAAGTGGTAGGATGAGTAAGTGGGTAAGTAGTAGAAAGGTTGCAGAAATATCATGCAATTATGCAAAAACACTTATGTCATTATCTTAGATGCAATTTTCAAAAATGCATAAGTAGTGGACAAAGAAAAACAATGGTTCACAATATGGTTTATTTAACACTCCCATCATTCATTTTAACCCTATAACACGCATTAATTTCCCTTTCATAATAAAAATATTAATACCTATAGTTCTTTAAGTCAAAGATGCTCAGAGCATTTATTTGACTTCTGGAGGGACTAGAGCCTCAGCTTGATGATTTGAGAAGGAAAGGTGTTAAATTCCCTTGCATTTCATTCATCCCCCTCACAAAACCCCTTTCCCTAAGGTTAAATTCTTTTTTCCTAGGAAAACCCCATGATAAACATATTTTATGCAAAAAAACCCATCAAATACATTTATCTTAAGTACTAAGTGTATGGAAAGCGCATAACGTTCATATACCTAAGTACAATGCCCCTTCCACTCATTTCACCTCATATTAACTTTTTAATTAAATATATAAAACTCCCAAAAACCCATTAGCCCATATATATTTAATTCCTTTATGTTAATAATTCCACCCCTTAGTTTATTTATAAACTATATGACTACCCCATATCCCAAAAAATATATTAAAAACCCGCCCACGGTCCTTAATCCCATATTAAGTGCCCCCAATGAGATTGAGCTCTAATTTAATCCTATACTGCTGATGATTAGACCCATGGCCCCCCCCAAAATCTTCTTGTGTAAATCACCGCACAGCTCCATCGCCCGACCACCATTGGTCGTCCTTTCCCCACATCCAACAGCCCAAGTCCATATCGGTCGAGCCCGATGTCCGCCCTTTACCTACCTAATAAGGTGGTTTTCCTCCCGACCCCCATTGCTACATGTCAAATGATGAATGGAATCCAGCAACCTCTCCCAAAAACCACTTCCCTCTCAAAAGAAGTGGGATGCCCCCATAGAACCACCTTCCCGTATAACGGGAAAAACTTCCCATTGTTCATCAATTAATGAACCGCCAAAATCAACGATTTTCCTATATAAGCCCAATTACCCCTCTTTCACTCTTTTCACGCATTTTCCATTTGAGAACTCAGAAATTCGTTGCAACCCCTACAAAGAGCAAATTTTCTTACAGACCTCCGCCATTGCTCCACAGGTGTTGTAGACGGCCCAGCTTTTTCATCAATCCATACTAGAACCATACGAACCTCTGCATCCTCCATCAACCACCATTTACAATCAATTTCGCCCAATTCCAGGTATTTAACCGTGGAAAACCAACTCCATTTTCAAATTCCAAGTAAATTCACCCTCATAATGTTGTTAATTAAGTGAAAAATACCAAATTTACTTTGATTTTTACACTCTGAGCCATAACCATCTGTAAAACTGTCGTTGCCCTAAAAACTCTGAATTACCCCCCCCCCCACACTCAAAAGCACAAGAACTGAGTATGGCTACCCCAATTGCAATGGATGTAAGGCCCATCTCTACACCTCACTTAGACCTGGACCACCTTCCTTTAGCTAATAAAGATTTCCAAATAAAAGATACCACTGCCATAGAGCCCCTGCTCAAAGTACATTGCCAAAGTAGGGAGAGATACCTCAACCATGTTGATGAGATTGGCCTTTGGGAGTCAAATTTGCCCAAATACCAATTCCCCCAAGTCCACATTTTCCCAGAGATTGTCCACTACTATCATACCATTTACATCCCTAGTCAGAGAGCAATCATGTCCCCAAACCAAACCATACTTTTCACCATCACAAAGGTAAAATTAACAACAATTCAGGGGCTACTGATCTACAAAGTTCTTGACATTTCACTAGAAAATGCCATCCCCAAGTGGAGCCACTATTGGGTTCCTATACCAATAGGATTCATAGTTTTGAATAACTATGGTGAAACCTTGTAATATTATGCATACCTTTGCTTTCTACAAATGTTTTCCATATTAAAAAAAAAATATTAAAAAATGTAAAGAGGGTATGTCCTAAAAGAATAATCAAAGAACAAAAAGAATGAAAAATGTCAAAAAATGAAAAATATATGAACCCCAAAGGACAAAAAGAGACCATGAAAGTGTTCAAGTCAAAATGCCACTACTATTTACTTTTATGCATAATAATGATTGTGTGTAGCTTGTCAATCATGCCACTATCCATGGTAATCAAACTGTTTAATCTTGATTATACCATGCTTTGAATTTTATGTTTATAGTTAGTGAATAAAATCTGACCAAACAGTGTAATATTTGCAGATCATTAAATAGGTAGAGTGAACAAAAGGAGCTCATCAGCTTAATCTAAGCCCTTGGATGATATAAGGTTAGAATTAAATAGTTTGCTTTGTAAAAGAAAATAAAAATATTGATAAGGGTTTGCTAGCCTACATGCACCCTAAAAAAGTGAAGAAAAAATGGTAGGATGAGTAAGTGGGTAAGTAGTAGAAAGGTTGCAGAAATATCATGTGATTATGCAAAAACACTTATGTCATTATCTTAAATGCAATTTTCAAAAATGCATAAGTAATGGACAAAGCAAAACAATGGTTCACAATATGGTTTATTTAACACCCCCATTATTCATTTTAACCCCTATAACACTCACTAATTTTCCTTTCATAATAAAAATATTAATACCTATAGTTCTTTAAGTCAAAGAGGCTCAGAGAATTTCTCTGACTTCTCGTGGGACCGAACCCTTCGCTTGATGACTTAAGAAGGAAAGGTGTTAAATTCCCTTTCATTTCATTCATCCCCCTCATAAAACCCCTTTTCTTAAGGTTAAATTATTTTTGCCTAGGAAAACCCCATGATAAACATATTTTATGCAAAAAACCCATCAAATACATTTATCCTAATTACCAAGTGTATGAAAAGCACATAATGTTCACATACCTAAGTACAATTCCCCTTCCGCTCATTTCACCTCATATTAAGTTTATAGTTAAATATATAAAATTCCCGAAAACCCATTAGCCCATATATATTTAATTCCTTTATGTTAATAATCCCACCCCTTAGTTTATTTATAAACTATATAACTACCCCATATCACAAAAAATATTTTAAAACCCCGCCCTTGGTCCTTAATCCCATATTAAGCGCCCCCGATGAGATTAAAAAAGTCATATACCCCTCGATTGATTGAGGAATAAAAAAAGTTGGTTAAAAAACCAACAAAAAAAAAAAGAGTGAAAACAGACCTGATCATTGTTGATATGCTCAATGACAGCACCACGACCACCTCGGCACGGCTTGTAAGTAAGGTTATCACTTACCGTCCAGGTGTGAGTTAGAGGTTAAGGTTATAATTTAATCCTATATTGCCGGTGATTAGACCCATGGCCCCCCCAAAAGCTTCTTGTGTAAATCACCATGCAGCTCCATCGCCCGACCACCATTGATAGTCCTTTCCCCACATCCAAAGGCCCAAGTCCATATCGACCCTACCCGATGTCCGCCCTTTACCAGCCCGATAAGGTGGCTTTCCTGCAAACCCCCGTTGCTACGTGTCAAACGATGAATGGAATCGGGTGACCTCTCTCGAAAACCACTTCCCTCTCAAAAGCGGTGTGATGCCCCCATTAAATCACCTTCCCCTAAAACAGAAAAAACTACCCATTGTTCATCAATTAATGAACTCGCCAAAATAAATGATTTTACTATATAAGCCCAATTACCCCTCTTTCAGTCTTTCTGCACATTTTCTATTTGAGAACTCAAAAAGTCGTTACGACCCCTGCAAATAGCGAATATGCTCACAGATGCTGCAGATAGCCCAACTCGTTCATTAGTCTGTACCAAAACCGTACAGATCTATGCAGCCTCCATCAACCACCATTTACAGTCAATTTCTCCCAATTCGAGGTATTTAACTGTGGAAAACAAACTCCATTGTCAAATTCCAAATAAATTCACCCTCGTAACATTGTTAATTAAGTGAAAAATACCAAATTTACTTTCATTTTTATACTCTGAGCCATAACCATCTACAAACCATCATTTCCCTAAAAACTCTTAATTACCCCCCACACTCAAAACCACAAGAACTGAGTATCGTTGCCTGAATTGCAATGGATGTAAGGCCCATCTCTACACCTCACTTAGCCCTGGACCACCTTCCTTTAGCTGATAAAGATTTCCAAATAAAAGATACCATTGCCATAGAGCTCCTGCTCAAAGTGCATTGCCAAAACAAGGACAGATACCTCAACCATGCTGATGAGATTGGCCTTTGGGAGTCAAATTTGCCCAAATACCAGTTCCCCCAAGTCCACATTTTCCTAGAGATTGTCCACTATTGTCATACCAATTACATCCTTAGTCACAAAGTACTCATGTCTCCAAACCAAACCATACTTTTCAACATCACTGTTGAGACCATTAATGAAATGTTGTAGCTCCAACCAAGGTCAAACCTAACTCCCCTCTCAATTTGAGACCTGTTGGACCAGTATCCCAAGCTTAGTTCTGCAAAATTGGCCCAATTGTTCCAAACCTTTATCAGAGAATAAAAACACATCCCTAAGGATTCCCCTCCCTATGTAGCTGCTATTTTTTCCCCATGGGGCCAGAACATTGTAGCCATGATATCCTATGTTTTGGGGTACACCACTAGTGAATACATTTATGATTTAATCCTTGCCTTCATGTCCATCTACACTCTGGGATAGCCTCCTACTATCATTTATGACTATGCCCAATTTATAGCTGATAAGATACATGAACAATTTCTTAGAATGAGAAATGAAAGAGTTTTCAAGTATTCCTCAGTCTTATATCGTATGTTCTTGTATTATCAACCTGTTAAGTTCCCATTCACTCTTCAGAAGCTAGACACCAAGGGTTAACCCAGGTTAGTCATTTTTTGGACCCCATTGGTCCACAAATCTCATTATCCATACTCTTACTCTGATTTTATTGATTTATTTGTACACCCAGTCATAGCAATATTGATTGGAAGCCCTCCCCCTAGAATTAGTACAGAAATAAAGAGAGTCCTCCAACTTTCCAAGCAGACCAAAGTGGGTGACTGGTACCTTTATCAAAACCATACAAAAATCAGAACATATTGTTGCATGCTTGCACCATACAAGTTACCAAGATACCTCCCTATTAGGTTGTTTGTCTTAGAGTATTACAGACAAATCATCAATGCAGATGAATTCAACTTCGTCAATGCCAAGAAGAAGGCCTATTTCAAAATCAAAGATCAATTATGTGCCTTCATATGTAATTCCGGAGAGGCAGGGAAAGAGGGAGAACCAATTTTGTAGAGAATGAAGTTCCAAAGGAGTTTTGCTTGGAGATATGACCCTTTGGAATTCATTACCAAGAAGAGACAAAAGGTCAAGCTAGGACCTTTCATTCACCATGCCATACCTAAAATAGAAGCATATGCCCACCAAACAAAATAGGTGGAAAGTACCCTACTGGACCAAGACAACACCAGGGTAGACATAGAGAATACTCTCATTGATCTAGAAATCCAACTTGATGAGGGTTCTTTCCTACATGTATCAGAGCAAGCAGACCAACCAGAGACAACCATGAGTACCCCTCCGGTTATGTAGACTCCTAAAAATGAGGAGAAGAACCTAAAGAGAAGTATGGAGGTGGCCACTACATCAGCAAGAGAAACCTCATATGCTCAGCCAGAAACAAGCCAAGCAAAAAGGCAGAAAACGAATCATGTCTCTGAACAAGAGGATACAGAGGGCTCAGTTGAGGTCAAAAACACATAAGGAAATAGAATCAATCCTACCACTCCATCTGAAGGCATGCAAGAGCCTTACACATCACAAACTTGGATTTTAGAAAGGCAGCTTTGTGTGGAAGTCTCTTCATTCAGCAGGCCTGGTGACAGGGACCAAGACATCAAGGAAAGATACAAGGAAATCAAAGAAAGAAATGAGAGGCTTAAGGCCCAAACTTATGCTCAGTACCTGGAGTTGACTCCCACCAATCAAACAAGGCTAATGTCAGCCTTTGACATTAAAAAGGGGAAGCTTCAAATGTCATTCATCAAACCTACAACTCAACAGCCAAATACAACATCTGATTTCAAAAATGTAGATTTTGAAGTGTTGACCAAGGAAATTCATCCCATAGACCATATTGAACTACACAAATAGGCTGGAGAGATGATATACTCCACCCTAACAGGTAAAGCCATAGCTGCTCATCAGCTACAGAATTCTTTAAACAACATTTCAACACAATTTCAGTTAGACAAGGCCTCCTCACAGGCCAAGGATACCAAGATCAAGTCCTTAGAGGACTTAGTGATTGAATTGAGACACAATCCCAAGGATATAAAAGCCATAGAGAAACTTATTAAAATAAATAACGATGATATAGTTGCATTGAAGAAACAACTAAAAATACCTCGGTTGCAGCATCCACAAACATTGGACGTCCTAGAAGCCCAACATGGGCATGAAGAAGTCATGGACTTAATCTTAAAACTAAATGATCAACTAAAGGAAATAGAAAAGGAGTTAGACGCTTTAATTCAATTGAAGCAAAGAGACATGGCCACAAATTCCAAAGATGTCATCCCTACAATATCCACAGCAGTCCCTTCTACACTGGCAGCTTCGTTGGCACCTATAGTTCCACCTGCCACAACATTGCCAGTAATAGTAGATTCTACAACGGTAGTACGTGCATCAGGAGAGAAAGCAACAGAATTAGTCAAAGCGATGGAAGAGATGTCTATCCAGGCCACAGAAATGAACAGATTAAGAGAAAAGGTGGCAAGTTTAGAAACAGACTACAAACTTGCCCAACTTAAACAAAAGGAAGAAGCACAAAAGGCCCAAAGAATGATTGAAAGGATTAAAATACTAGAGAAGGACTTGACACTGGAGAAACCCCTAGGGAAAACCAAGGAAATGTTGTGGGCCAATATCATTGACTCTGTCAAGGATATTTGGCCCTCAATTCAAGTTATTTTTAAACAAACAGAGTTAGTAAAGATAGCTACAGAAGCTATCCAGAAAGTGAAGGAGGAGTTAGGAGATAAGCCAGAGGATGCCAATAAACTCGTCCACTTCCTCAACAGCAAGAATAGATATGAGCTCAATGAGCTAAATATAGAATATATGACTGTGACCATTTTAGAAATAAGGAAGGTCCTTTCCAAAAGGAACCTTATGCTTAATTTAGAAGAAAAGTGTCATGCTATGCAGGTAGCCATTGATAGGTTCATGGCTAAATTCTAGATTTTGAGGGAGAAAGGTCTACCCATTTCTATGGTTATCAATGACAAAATCATGACACAGTTGGATAATGATAACAGAATCAGATAGTTGGAAAAGGAACAAGCAATAACTTCATCCATAAAATCCCTGCCAATAGGAAAAGTTTTGTACAACACATTTGAGAACTTACTTTTCCTTGAGCATGAGATAAAACATTTATTCCTCACCAAGCCTAATTTTTCCAATTATACTGAAGCTGGCGAAATCTATAGAATAATGATGAATGTAAAGTTTCCTGATGCAGAATGGTGGGAGACAATGAATGATTTATTGTGATAAAATTTACAAGCAAAAAGTCAGTGCACAGTAAAAGCAAAACAGCCAGGTAAACAGGTGAAAACAACACATTAGGGTCAAAGAGCATTAGCTGAAAGGTAAAAGTTAAAGAAGACTCCAGCGTGAAACACTACAAAAACAAACCAGCATAAAAGTTTACACTCCAACGATAAAGGCTAGTACAACCATAATAAAAGGGACAGCATGAAACAGTTCAATAGTTGTCTCTATCTTCTTGCAAGAAGATATTTGTATTTCCTAGATTAAATCTCAAGTTGTTTTGAGATATTTTGTAATAATTTTTGTATAAATACTTCACAAATCGAAGTATGTGGGTGGATTCTTAGACATTTCTATAGAGTTTCTTGATCGAAAACTATAAGCTATTGTATCATTGTTTGGACCAACAAGCTGGATTAATGAATAAAGTCTAGAAATTTCACTGGATTCATGTGTAGTGTGAAGTACAAACAAGTATTTTCCCTTGTGATTGTTATCTTTCTTTTAAAGTTTTCCATAATCTTTAATGTATCTGAAATTCGAATGCTATAATATGGAATGATATCTCATAATTTGCTTCTTTGCACTCTGTTATAACTATTATGCATTTTATTTTTTTCTGCAAATTATCTAAATTAAGGAATTCTTAGTTGCTCCTTAGTCTAGGTAGTTTTCCTCTTATCTATAATAAAGGATTCTTAATTTCCCTTTGCTCGTGCTTATCCTTTGTTCCTCATTTTTATCCCAGTTTGAGGATTCTTAAGTGCCCTCTCACCCTGGTTAAGATCATTTCACCCATTTGACTTTTAGACATCTATTTCACTCTACTGGCTTTCCCTTTGAACACTCCCTTTAATGAGTTAATTCCAGTTTTGCTGCCCTTCCTTGACTCCATATCCCAATGGTCTAGAGACTTCATTCTATCCATTTGTTTTAAGGATTCCACCATCAAACATTCAATACAAATCCAAAACCCCCTTAATTTTAAGAACTAACCTAAAATCCCAGCAAAAAAAGCTAAATCACATAGAGAGAGTCGTCTCTGAGTCATGGGTTGGCTAGAGCCTATACTTAAAAGATTGGTTTGTGGTTACCTCAGTCTTTCCCTTCTTCTGATAACTTCTAAGGAAAATTTTGAGTGATAACATAGTGGTGACCATACTGGAGAACTCAAACCCTTAGTCCTAATAAATCTTAAGAAATTTTGAATCTGTATTTTTGAACCTCTTAAAGTAACTTATCAAAAGTTATTTTGAAAATCTCACAAAAGAAAACAATTAGAAATTTTTTGAAATTTTGGCTTCAAGGAGAACTCATTATACTATGGCTAACCGAGATCCAAACCCTACCCTAGTGTTTGATAATCCTAACCTGATTTAAATAAAATCCAAAAAAGAAGAAAGTTCAGCTAGTCACACACAATTGTTTAAAGCTAATTCATGTCCTGATAAGTAGTTATTTTTAGAAGATATTCCCTTTGATGAGCAATTTGATTTTTAATTATTTAAATCAAAGTCTAAAAGTGAAATATATGATATTGTTCTAGACCTTGATTTCATTGCAGACCTTGAAGTCCAAAAATTCAACCGGTCAATTGATAAATACATTATGAATTCACCACAATCATCCTTGAGTACAGTTAAGATCCCTGAGCTTTCTGAACAATTGTCCACCACTTTCAGTTCACCATTGTTCCCTTCAACTTCTAAAGTCCATTCTCCACCACCATTTATACCTTCACTCCCTCACCAACCTATTATACCCCATTTACCACCTACTAGTCTTGGTTCTTCATCCATTCTCTGTCCACATCTTAACCCCACCCAGCCTACAACCATGGAAAACAGATATACTCCTCTTGTTTTACCTGCCCCACTTAGTGCTATGCTAGCAAACTACCAGAGAAAAATTGTTCAATTTGATGGCACAAGACACTATACTGCACAACACCATGTCAATAAGATGACAGATTACTTTGAACTACATGAAATTGATATTGTGGATATTCAAATGAGACTATTTGCTTAGACTTTAGCTAGTGATGTTAGGAAATCGTTTAGAGAATTGTCTAATAATAGTATTGATAGTTTGGAATAATTTCATCAGCAATTTTTGAACATATGGGAAAAGAAGAAAAATCCCCTACAAGTCCTTTCAAAATATGAAAATATTAGAATGGGACCTAATGAAACTGTTCAAGATTACTGCACTATATTTAACAGTATATATAATGCAATCCCAATTAATCTTAGACCCCCATCTGACTTAGCCTTAATAAAGTTCCCTGATGGATTTGACACAGATATGGCATTCCAACTTAGGGAAAAAAACCCCCCAACATTATAAGAAATGCAAAGTGTAGCTGTTAGTGTTGAAGCTAATTTGTTAGCTAAAAGAGCTAGAGTTAGACATGGAAAGAAAGGAAGTACTAAAGATGAAGTTTCACCATATGACATCAAAATAGATAGTTTAGCTAAAAGTATGGAGAGACTAATGGATAGAATAGATAACATAGAAAGAAAACCCCAATGGGATAATCAACAAGCACCTCAAGTTAGAAACCCGAACTTTAGGAAAAACCAAAACCAAAACACTGGAAAAAATGGACCTGATCAAAATATTAGGCCTCCTTTTCAAGAAAATTATGCAGAAACATCCCATCCTGAAGACCTATAGCAAGACACACAGATTAACCTTATGGGATTAGATGATGAAAATGTTGTTTTCCTAACCCAAGATGATAAGAAATTGCATATGTTGTAGCAATTGCAAATCCAATCTAGAGAGTCATTTGATTATAAGAAAGGTTATGATTCTGCTATCTTTGAATTGCATAAACAGTGTAATCTAAGGAGTAAAAAGAACTCTGATATCCCTAACCAAAATAAGAAAATAGTGCCAAATAAACCCAAGAAAATCAAGGAATCCTCGGTTTCTAAAATCCTCCATATTCTCCCCAGATAGAACCAGAATCCTTCTGGCCCCACCATTGTAGATATACCCCCTAATCAACCTTCTGATGATCAGCCATCCACGTCAATTCCCTCTAAATAACTAGTGGACAAACCTCAAAACACCAAAGCTGAAAACCTACATAAAGAGGTCCCTAATAAAGGAAAAGAAGACCATCCTACTCAAATCCCTGCTGTGAAAATTCAAAACCCTCAAACAGAGAAAGCCTCTTTGCCATTCAATCTGGGAGCAGAGGTAGCTAAGCTAAAAATTTCAGTCCCTTTAACAAAACTGATCAAGAATGAAACTTACAAATCACAGATAAACCAGACCTTAAACATTGCCGAAAATGAGAATTCAATCAACCAGTTTGATGACCAACAAGAACTTATATTTGGTCCAGATGTTAATGGCAAACCACTAGAATAAGGAGTACCATGTTTCTACATTAGCCTTAGCATCCATGAAAAAATATTACACAATGCAATGTTGGATTTTGTGGCCTCCCATAATTTAATGCCCAAAACAATAATGGAGAAATTAAACCTAGACATTACAAGGCCTTACAAGGACTTATTCTCATTTGTCTCAAGTCAAGTAAAGTGTCTAGGATTGATTAAAGACTTGTATGTTACCTTAGTTCAATATCTTGCCAAAAGCATCCTTATGGATATTATGGTTGCTGGCATCCCACTGAAGTATGGCATGTTGTTATCCAGATCATGGGGAGCCAAACTTCAGGGATCTTTACAACTTGATATGTCATATGCAACAATATCTGTTTTTGGACAACCTAAGAAGTTGTACCGAGAAACTTTAATGAAATACATGGTAAGTAGCTAGGATCAGCCTCAAAACTTTCCTATCTACTCCGTACATTCAAACATTGATTCCTTCATTCTATATAATGCTTATCAAACATAGGAGACTCTTTTAGACAGTATTGGTACAGAACCAAAAGAAATTGCAATTTCTATTCAAAATGAAACTAACCAAACTTTAGAAATTTCCAATAAACAAGGTGGCCAAATTTCTTTAAATGAGGAAACGTTTGGTGCACTAGATGATGAAAATTATGAGTATGAGATATTATGGCATCTTGAATTTGATGGGTCAGTCAATAAGTTTGGAGTAGGAGTAGGAGTATGGATATATAATTTGGAGAACAATCACTCGGAAGGCCATGCATACAGACTAAATTTTAAATGTACTAACAATATGGCTGAGTATGAAGCACTAATTTTAGGTCTTAAATTAGTTAGGAATCTAGGAGCTAAAAATGTTTTTGTCATGGGAGACTCTGAACTAGTTATAAAACACATTGATGCTATATATATGGTAAAGGACCCTATATTAAGTTGTTATAGAGGAACTATTGTAGAAATCCTGAACACTTTCTCAAAAACCAAGCTTGCAGTAATCCCCAGAAAACACAATATGCAAGCCCATAGTTTAGCAATGTTTACCAGCACTTGCAAGTTACCCTTCCAACCTAACCATCAATACACTGCTAAAGTTAGGCATTGACCTACAATTCCAGATAATTTGAACAATTCGCAAGTATTTTATAATGATAAATAGATAAATAACTTTTTAAATTTAGAAGAAGAGTTTGCAAATCACAACATAGACACTGATACATCCATAGATCCTAACATTAAGGATGAGTTAGAAATTAATGAGATAGAAGGTGATGAACTAGATATATTTAACCCAACTAAATTTACTAAATCAGATCTAGAAAACCTTGAGCAAGTTGAGATTGATGAAATAATTAATGAAGACACTGAAGTAATTAATCTCAAAGACAATTTCTCACCTAAGGGATTAACCCCTTTGGAAGATTTATTGATTCAAATGATGTTCCTAGGAAACCTAAATGGAACTAGTAAGTTCTAATATAGAGGAATGTAATATAGGCACTAATGAAAATCCAAAATTGATCAAACTTTCGAAATCATTACCCCCCACTGAAAAAGTGAAATACATTGAATTATTAAAAGAATTTCAATATGTCTTCGCTTGGAGTTATGAGGACCTCAAATCCTATGACACCAACATCATACAACACACAATTCCTATTAAAGAAAATCAAAATCCTTTCAGACAAAAACTTAGAAGGATTAATCATATCTTATTACCTTCAATTGAAAAAGAAATTCAAAGGATGTATGATGCTAAAATACTTGCGCTAATAAGGTTCTCTGGTTGGGTGTCAAACTTGGTGCCAACAAGGAAGAAAACTGGTGAGATCAGACTCTGTGTGGATCTCAGAAACCTCAATAAAGTGTCACTAAAAGACAATTACCCTCTCCCCAAAATGGATCACATTTTATAAAGGGTAGTTGGATCAACCAGAATCTCATTATTGGATGGGTTTTCTGGTTACAATCAGATCTTAGTTCATCCAGATGACCAACCCAAGACTGCCTTCACTACTCCTTGGGGCACATTCATCTATGTGAAAATTCCTTTTGGACTAATGAATGCAGGAGCCACTTCCAAAGGGCTATGGATGTAACCTTTGCAAAAGAAATTCATGATTTCCTTGTGATATATCTAGATGACATTACTGTATTTTCAAAATATGACAATCTACATCTGGATCATCTGAGACGAGTCTTTATTAAATGCAGGAAATATGGAATTTCATTAAACCCCAAGAAGTCTTTGTTTGGGTTAGAAGTAGGAAAGTTATTAGTTCATTTAATTTCAAAAGATAGTATTCGAATAGACCATGCAAGAATAGAAGCCATCTTACAGATACAACATCCAAGGAACATTAGAAAATTGCAAGCTTTCTTAGGGAAAATTAACTTTCTTAGAAGATTTATTTCTAATTTAGCATAATTAATTAGATCACTAAACAATATTCTGAAAAAAGTTTCGACCATAAAATGGACTATTGAGGCCAATAAATCCTTTGAAGACATTAAACTGGGCTTAACTAAAACACCTATGTTAATCAGTCCAAAATTGACAAAGGTTTCATCTTATTTTCCTTTACTTTTGAGCACACAATTGTCGTATTCCTACTGTAGAAAATGTCTAGGGCTATGAACAACCCATTGCTTTCTTTAGCAAAGCCCTGAGAGATGCCCCTTTGAAATATAATATAATGGAAAAATAAGCCTTTTCTTTGGTCAAAGCCATCAAGGATTTTAGGGTATACATCTTATATTCTCATATAGAGGCCTACGTTCCAAATTCAATAGTCAAAGACATCCTAACTTAGGAAGGTCCAGATGGAAAGAGGGGAAAGTGGATTGCTATTATTTTAGAATATGACATAGAAATAAAACCTACTAAGTTAATCAAGGGCCAAGGTTTATCCAAACTCGTGGCCGAATCGAACTGTCAAGCCTTGGATATAAACTTTATTGCAGCAATAAATGATGGAGAGGAGATGGCGACTCCACTAATCAGCCAGGCCTTTATTGAATAACCTTGGTATGCTGATATTATTTATGTTTTACAGAACTTACAAGCTCCTCCTGAATTATCTAGAACTAAAAGCAAGCTTTTAAAGATGAAATCCTTAAAATTTTGTATGTTAGACAATGCTTTGTTTTGGAGAGATCATGAAGGTATTCTTCTTAATTGCCTATTAAAAGATGAATCTGATAGAGTATTGCAAGAGTTTCATGCAGGTGATTGTGGAGGACACCTTTACTGGAATACCACTATAGATAAAATCCTTAGAGCTGGTTTCTACTAGCCTACTTTGTTTTCTGATGTCAAGAAATATGTGACTTCCTGTCACAAATGTCAAATTTTGAGGGAAAGAAAAACCTTTGACCTCTACCCCTCAAGCCAATCTCTGCTGATACCTTTTCAACAATGGGGTTTAGACTTCATTGGTGAAATTCACCCACCCTCCTCTGCCCAACACAAATGGATCCTTACTGCCACAGACTACTTCCCAAAATGGATAGAGGCCATACCTTCAAGGCAAGCCACAGACACTATTATCATAACCTTATTTGAAACCAACATTCTATCAAGATTCAGATGTCCAAATAAGCTCATTATTGATAATGCAGCAGCCTTTAAATCCAAAAGAATGATATATTTCTACAATAAGTATCATATAACCTTGGGCCATTATACAACCTATCATCCTCAAGGAAATGGACTGGCTGAATCCTCAAACAAAAGCCTGGTAAACATCATCAAAAATTTGTTAGAGGATAATAAGAAAACATGGAACAAGAAGCTAGTCAATTCCCTATAGGCAGACAGACTAACCACTAAGAAATCAATTGGTACTTCTCCCTATCAACTATTTTATGGTATGGAAGTTGTTTTTCCATCTTCCTTGAGAACACCAGTCATGAAGTTGCTTCAAGAAATGCAGGTTGAACCAAATAGTATCCAAAGTAGAATCAACCAAACAATTCATCTTCAACAAACCAGGGAGGAAGTCTATATTAGGTCTCAAGTTGTGCAGGAAAGAGTTTAAAAGATTTTTGATAAAAGAACCAATACTGAAGATTTCTACCTTGGTGACAAAGTGCTATAATGGGATTCAAGGAGGGAAGATAAAGGCAAAAATGGGAAATTTGATTTCCTATGGAAAGGCACATATGTCATTTATGCTTTCAGTGGTAATAATGCTTTCTTCTTGAGAGAACTTGATGGTACAGAAGCAGAAGATGGACTAGTGAATGGTTGAATTCTCAAACATTATTTTGAACCTAATTACTAATTTCTCATTTCCCCATTTGTACATATTCTATTTTCAAAAGTCTAGATTGGATTGGATGGTGATTTTTGAAGTTGAAGCCTAAAGAGGAGGCCCTAAGCTTTAAGGATTTGTTGTCATAAGTATTAATAATGCAGAATCACAGAGGAAAATTTTACAAGGTAACATCAACAACAATTCAGGGGCTACTAATCTACAAAGTTCTTGACATTTCACTAGAAAATGCCATCCCCGAGTGGAGCCACAGTTAGGTTCCTATACCAATAGGATTCATAATTTTGAATAACTATGTTGAAACCTTGTGATATTGTACATACCTTTACTTTCTGCAAATGTTTTCCATATTTAAAAAAATATATATTAAAAAATGTAAAGAGGGTATTTCCTAAAAGAATAATCAAAGGACAAAAAGAATGAAAAAGGTCAAAAAATGAAAAATATATGAACCCCAAAGGACAAAAAGAGACCATGAAAGTGTGCAAGTCAAAATTCCACTGCGATTTACTCTTATGCATAATAATGATTATGTGCATCTTGTCACTCATGCCACTATCCATGGTAATCAAACTATTTAATCTTGATTATACCATGCTTTGAATTTTATGTTTATAGTTAGTGAATAAAATCTGACCAAATAATGTAATCTTCGTAGATCATTACATAGGTAGAGTGAATAAAAGGAGCTCATCAGCTTAATCTAAGCCCTTGGATGATATAAGGTTAGAATTAGATAGTTTGCTTTGTAAAAGAAAAGAAAAATATTGATAAGGGTTTGCTAGCCTAAATGCACCCTAATAAAGTGAAAAAAAAATGGCAGGATGAGTAAGTGGGTAAGTAGTAGAAAGGTTGCAGAAATATCATGTGATTATGCAAAAACACTTATGTCATTATCTTAAATGCAATTTTAAAAAATGCATAAGTAGTGGAGAAAGCAAAACAAGGGTTCACAATATGGTTTATTTAACACCCCCATCGTTCATTTTAACCCCTATAACACTCACTAATTTCCCTTTCATAATAAAAATATTAATACCTATAGTTCTTTAAGTCAAAGAGGCTCAGAGCATTTCTTTGACTTCTGGTGGGACTGGACCCTCGACTTGATGACTTAAGAAGGAAAGGTGTTAAATTCCCTTGCATTTCATTCATCCCCCTCACAAAACCCCTTTTCCTAAGGTTAAATTCTTTTTGCCTAGGAAAACCCCATGATAAACATATTTTATGCAAAAAAACCCATCAAATGCATTTATCCTAAGTACTAAGTGTATGGAAAGCACATAATGTTCATATACCTAAGTACAATGCCCCTTTCGCTCATTTCACCTCATATTAACTTTTTAATTAAATATATAAAATTCCCGAAAACCCGTTAGCCCATATATATTTAATTCCTTTATGTTAATAATCCCACCCCTTATTTTATTTATAAACTATATAACTACCCCATATCCCAAAAAATATATTAAAACCCCGCCCACAGTCCTTAATCCCATATTAAGGGCCCCCGATGAGATTAAGCTCTAATTTAATCATATATTGTCGGTGATTAGACCCATGGGACCCCCAAAAGCTTCTTGTGTAAATCACCACGTAGCTCCATCACCCGATCATCATTGATGGGATGGGTTTTGTGAAAGATGAGATGGCTTTGAGAAACTAATGGAAATGAGTGAGGAAAGTAGTGAATAAATGTGGTTGCTTGTAAGTGAGACCAAGAAGGTTTTATGATGCAACTTGCCCAAAATAACTCTAGGAACAGCTAGGGTTTTGTTTTTTTAGTGTTTAAACTTGGTTAGGAGGTGGATGGACTATTCAAAATGACTCATCATACATGTTTGCAAGTGTAGAATGTAAATTTACATGTTTACGAGATGAAAAGCTATGATGACCATTTCTACCCTAGCATTTCCCATGGCACTTTTGCTACAAACCCTAGCTTGAGAAATTATTGACATGGAATGCAAATGGGAAAGAAAAAATAGAGGGAAATGATATATTTACTTGTTCCTCAACCTTAGAAAGCAATTTGACTGAGTTTGAAAGCAAAAATTTTGAATTTTGGGAAAATTTGGGTGAGTTTCGGGCACTGTGTCCTATGTGCAGCGCAGTTCTTCTACGCGCAACACAGTTCACCTACACGCAGCGCCTACCTCCAAAGTGCAGCACATTGTATCTACACGCAATGCCTTCAATTTTTGGCCAATTTCTCCTAGGAAAGAGATCTTTTTCTTTTTTAGGCGAGTGATCTCGGTGATGAGGAGTGAATGAGACATGAATGAAAAGGTTTTGAGTCTTTTTGAGTTTATATAGGGGTAATTTCTTCACTTTTTCAAAAAGAGAAAAGAAATTAATCCTCCTTTGTGAGCTGATTTCACTTTTTTGAAGGCAGATTTTACCTTTACCATTGCAAATGTGCTTTTTGCATCTCCTGAGTGTTGGTGCTTCCTTCTTCTAAAACCTTTAATGTCATGAAAAATGTGAATAAATCATGTTTCAATTCTTCAACTCTTTGCTTTGTCATGTTTGACTTATTTCTGATTTTTTTATGGAAATTGTGGACCTTGGGGACCCTTGTGACCTAATGGATGACCTAAGACCTAATGGAATGATGATGACGACTTGACCCATTTTCATGGTGTATGATGAGCAACCAACATGAGTGAAATTTCAGACAAGACTCCATCTTGGACTGACCATATAATGACCAAATTTGTTGTGTAAACCTAGTAACAGAAAAATTTGATGATGAAAGCCTGAAAAGATCATGGTAAAAGAAATTTTTGATCCAGGTGACAGACTAACAAGACTGACACTAACATTGGCTCCAACTGGGGATGGCAGCTCCTTGGAGGTGTCAATAACACCATAGACCAAGTAGCCTTATTCATTGGGCAATGGAGTCAACATGCATAAAAATTGATTTTTTTTTTACTGACAAAAGAACTAAAAATAAAAATAAAAATGAAAACAGTATTGACTCAAAGACCCTTAGGGCCTTCACTTCAGGCTTCAAACTCTATGACAGCTATCTAAAATGCTAGAAGTAAAATACACGTCGGTATGTACAATGATGATGACTTTTCTGGATTTTAGACATAGTAGTACTTGAGAAGCCTACCATTGGTCGCCCCTCCTGGATGGTCTTTTCCATCCATCTCTTCCAACAAGAAAGCATTATTTCCTCTGAATGCAGAAATTTTTTATGGTCCCTTCCATAAGTTCTCAAACTTACCATGTTTGCCTTTATCTTCATTTCTAGCATCCCACCAAAGGACTACATCTCCCAAATTGAAATTGTCTTCCTTGTTTTTGCGATCATAAATCTTTTTTATTTTCTCTTGGAGTTTGGATGTGTTCTGAAAACTTCTTCTCTTGTCTTCTGTAAATGAATCATCTGGTTTATTCTCCTTTGTATGTCATTATTTCATTATCCAATTCCTGTAGGATTTTCATTACTGAGATAGCAAGAGATGAAGGAAATATTGTGTCAACTCCATACACTAGCTGGAAAGGAGACATACCTATTGACTTTTTAGTGCTGACCCTATCCACCCACAAAGCATTGATGAGTTTTTTATGCCAATTCTTCTTGTTCACCTCCAGGACCTTCTTGATGAGGTTGACTAGAGATTTGTTGGAAGATTCAGCCATGTCGTTCCCTTGTGGATGATATTCAGTGGAATATCCTAGCACAATATGATATTTTGCACATAAATCCACCATTCGTTTTTATTTGAAAGTAGCAGCATTAACTATTATTATTTTCTATGCGCAGCCAAATCTAGACAAGATCTTAGACTCCAGAAATTAAATGATGACAAAATCAGTAGCTTTCCTGGTTGGGATAGCTTCAATCCACTTTATAAGGTAGTCGATGGTTGTTAATATCCATTTGTGTTGTGTTGAAGATGATGGATGTATTTCACCAATGAAATCAAGGCCCCACTGCTGGCAAGTAGCTGAAATAAAAATTGGTTGTAGTGGTAATTGCAGAAGTTTCCTCTTTCCTTGAAAAATCTAACATTCATGGCAGCTCATGACTATTTTGTATGCATCAGAAAAGAGGTTGGGCCAATAGAAACCAGCTCTTAAGATCTTTTTTGCTGTAGTTTGCCAAAAATGATGACCTCCACAATATCTCTAATTAAAATCCTTCATTATATCATTAGCTTCATTTTCTATTAAACAATTTAGCAACACGCCTCCAGGATCTTTCCAAAATAAAACAACATCCAAAATACAATATTTTGAAGCTTTGAGTTTCATTGATCTAACTTTACCTTTAGGAAATTCCGGAGGAGGATTCAGGTGTTGCAAGACATAGACAATGTCGAAGTACCAAGGTGAATACATGAACATATCAGACACTTGCAAGAAAGGGTCCTTTTCTTCTGATTCTTCTGATAGTGCAGCCATAAAATTAATATCCAATGCATGTAGATTTGATTCCGCCATAAGCTTGGATAACCCTTGTCCTTTGATGATCTTTGTAGGTTTGATCTCCAGGTCATATTCTAGCATTGCTACAATCCATTTTCCTCTTCTACCTTCTGGATCTGTTTGTACAAGAATTTCTTTTATCGCTGCAGTAGGGACATAAGCAATAGTATGTGAATGTAGAATATAAACTCGGAAATATTTGAGGGCTTTTACCAATGCCAATGCCTATTTTTCAATAATATTGTATCTCAATGCTGCATCTCTTATAGTGTAACTGAAGAATGCTATAGGCTGCTCATTTTTCTGATCTTTTTTCTGCCTTAGCACTGTTGCTAATGTGTGCTCAGAAGCAAAAGAAAAAATGATGAAATCTGAGGTATAATCTGGGCTAATTAGAATAGGAGTAGTATATAATTCAAACTTACCACATGAAATGATTTCTTAGCCTCTACAGACCACCTTACCTCGCTATCCTTCTTCAACGTATTTGTCATTTCTTTCAAGTGCTCAGCTAGATTAGGAAAAAATCTCCTCAAAAAATTAATTTTCCCATTGAACGATTGCATCTCTTTCTTGTTCCTAAGGAAGTCTAATTGTTGAATAGCCTCTACTCTGGCAGGCTCAATGCAGATTCCATCTTTAGAGATGATGTGTCCTAGTAGCTTACCTTCTTCCATGGCAAACAAGCTCTTCTTTGGGTTAAGTGAGATGCCAAATTTTCTGCATTTCTAAAAAACAATCCTCAAGTGATGCAAGTGATCTTCATCAGATTTTGAAAATATTGTTATATCTAAGTATGGGGGTTTACGCAGTGCATTATATTAGATATCATTTTGGGATTCAACTGTGATAGGTAAGTCATTCACGTATGACCATTTCCATGAGAGGTAGTCGTAACTGACTAATTTCTCATGATTTTTTAATAGTTCACTTAGCACTCATTGCATCGGGTGATGCTCACAGGGGTGAAGAAGTGGGATTGAAACTAGTGAAATGTGGAGAACGAATCACATAGCATCAATCATCACTTCCGGGGCTTGCACCCGGTAACCAGGACTTCCCAGGAGGTCACCCATCCCAGAACTCCTCTGGCTCAAGCGCGCTTAACTGTGGAGTTTTTCCCACAATCAAGCCCACTTAGCTTGCTACCCCATTTGCAAAACCTTAGCAAGTATTGTGCATCATGAACCATTCAAGTAGAGATCCCTTGACTCTTTTTTGAATTGAAGTATGGGGGTCTACGCAGTGCATTATATTAGATATTTTGGGATTCAACTGCGTTAGGTAAGTCATTCACGTATGACCATTTCCATGAGAGGTAGTCGTACCTGACTAATTTCTCATGATTTTTGAATAGTTCACTTAGCACTCATTGCATCGGGTGATGCTCACAGGGGTGAAGAAGTGGGATTGAAACTAGTGAAATGTGGCGAATCACATAGCATCAATCATCACTTCCGGGGCTTGCACCCGGTAACCAGGACTTCCCAGGAGGTCACCCATCCCAGAACTCCTCTGGCTCAAGCGCGCTTAACTGTGGAGTTTTTTCCCCAATCAAGCCCACTTAGCTTGCTACCCCATTTGCAAAACCTTAGCAAGTATTGTGCCTCATGAACCATTCAAGTAGAGATCCCTTGACTCTTTTTGAATTGAAGTATGGGGTTACGCAGTGCATTATATTAGATATCATTTTGGGATTCAACTGCGTTAAGTAAGTCATTCACGTATGACCATTTCCATGAGAGGTAGTCGTAACTGACTAATTTCTCATGATTTTTGAATAGTTCACTTAGCACTCATTGAATCGGGTGATGCTCACAGGGGTGAAGAAGTGGGATTGAAACTAGTGAAATGTGGAGAACGAATCACATAGCATCAATCATCACTTCTGGGGCTTGCACCCGGTAACCAGGACTCCCCAGGAGGTTACCCATCCCAGATCTCCTCTGGCTCAAGCACGCTTATATCATCAAAGATAGATAACCAGAAATATATCTTTTTCATTTGCAAATGATATTTCCATAGCCCGCTGAAAGGTAGCTCCTACATTCTTCATCCCAGAAGGCATCTTGGCATACATAAATGTACCCCATGGCATTGTGAAGGTTGTCTTGAGCTAATCGTCTTTATGTACCAGAATTTGATTGTACCCAGAGTATCCATCAAGCAGTGACATCCTAGAGGATCCCACCACCTTCTGAAGCATGTGATCCATCTTAGGTAGGGGATAGTTGTCTTTCAGGGAAACCTTATTGAGATTTCTAAAATCAATACATAGATGAATTTCCCCAATCTTTTTCCTCACAAGTACTAGATTAGACATCCATTCAGAAAATCGAATGGGAACAATTATTCTAGACTTATAAAGTCTATTTGCCTCTTTTTCAATTGATGGCAGCAACTTGGGGTTGATTCTTCTCAATTTCTAGCAAAATGGCTTCTGATCCAGCTTTATAGGAATTATGTGTTGAATGATACTCTTATCATAAACTTTCAGATCAAACTAATCCCAAGCAAATGCATTAGCAAACTCCTTCATTAAAGACATGTACTTACCTTTTGTTTCAGGAGATAGAGACTTTGATAGTTTGACCAATTTAGCATTCTCAGTTGTGCCAATGTTAACATCTTCTACTCCCTTTTCAGTAGGAACCATGGTGGGCTTCTTGGTGATATAATCCTTGTCGAACAACTCTTCCAAAGGAACCAAGCCTCTTGGAATGTTGTTGTCCTTGAGTTTTAATACTTCAGTGTCAACTGAATGAATGTGGGAATCATCAAAATTGTATGCATCATCAATGTGAGAATTCTGAAACTCTCCTTCCAACTGCAGAAAACTATCTATTTTCTTATCATCATCAAATACTTGCCAAAACCTCATGTTATTTGGGATAGTTGGGTGATGCTTAACATGGATGGAGTATTTATGATTAGAATGAAAAGGAATTTTCACCATACTAGCTACAGTGGCAAGTGAATCAGCTATGAGATTTTGAGTTCTATTAATGAGAGATAATGTATATTCTAGAAACGTTTTGAGAATATCAAGTACAACATTGCGATAAGCTCTCATTCTTGGGTGTTTGGCCTGGTATTCCCCTTTGACTTGATTGATCACTAATGTTGACACCTAATCCTCACGATTGGGTGAATTTATGTAAATAGTTAAATTAGGAATGTGAACAGTCATCAGAAGATGAACTCAGTAGTCACACCCTTTTGTATATAACAATATCCTACCTAATGAAATGAATAGAATCAGTTTTACTGCCTCTGGAGAGTTACTGCCTGGCCTGACATGGTATTAGAGCCAGTTCTCAAAATAAGTTGTAACTCCCTTCATTTTTTGGCTATTGTGGGTTGTACGCTGGTATGAGCACTGTCCTCTGTCGTTCTGACTTGAGCACTGTCCTCAACACCTCTGTCCTCTGAAGGATTAATTTTGTGAATGATTACTTGGTGAATGATTACTCGGTCTAGAGCAGAAGGCAGAAGAATGCCTCTGTTGAATCGACATACCACTGGTAACATAAATGTTTTTCACGCTGCCTGAAATACGTTTGCTGCTTTGAGTATTTGTACAAATGATTGTCGTCGTTTCAAATGAATGACTGTTGTATCAATGCGTATCAATGAATGATTGTGGTATCAATGTGTTTCAAATGAATGACTATTGTATCAATGTGTATCAATGAATGAAGGTGGTATCAATGCGTTTCATATGAATGAATGCGTATCAACGCTATAGAAGAATATGACACCGCTTAAACTGTGAGAGACCAGGAGCTTGTGCAGCGTATTACTAAACTGGAAGTCCATTGAGGCGGCGTGTAAGTCGAGAGGAATCCAGAATCCATATCACGGGCCTTCTACGATCTATTCGAAGAGACTTGTAATATTTTATACAATGTTGTCATATTTTATGAAAATTATGCAACCAATGTTTACAGGAACAGAACAACCGATACAAGTTTGGAATGGTTGGGACAGCGCGTACAGGTATGATGAGTGATTTCGTGGGCAACAAAACAGAGTGGAATCTGTTTCACAAAAATAAAAACGCAGAGCTGCTGTTTTAAATAATTTTGAATGTTGTTTTAAATAAGCGCAGTGGAAGTAACATTCGAATGTGTGAGAATGTGGGTGAATAGTATCAATGCGCAGTTTTTTAAATCATTTGAATGGTATAGTTATAGCATGTTACCCTGCTGCATTGTATAGTTAAAGCATTGAAGTGATATGTAATATATAAATATATTACATTTTAAAACATTGAAGTGATATGTAATACATAATATTTGAATGAAATGCTGATGCTTTTATCAAACATTGGAGGGATTTGAAGAAAATAAGTTTGGATAAAATATATTGCATAAATTTGTAACGTGAGGAAGAGATTTGAAATCTTTTGAGAATGCCCTTTTGAGTACAATTTCACTGTATATTGGCAGAAGTATTTTTTTCTATCAGCAGAAGTATTTTTGTTACAGAATGCATTCAATCATCTCTATGGTAGGAATAGTTCTCACTGGCAAGGAGAACTATCCTGAATGGTCCCGGATGATAAAACAAACCCTCATCTTCAATGAGTTGTGGAAAGGAGTGTGTGTCGGAGAAGGAGACAATGACCCAGTATAGCCTACCTCAGATAAAGAGCTCGTCATTTGGGAAAACAAGAACAGCAAAGCTTATGCATTAATCATAGCATCTGTAAATGAAGAGGTTAGTCACCATATTTCATCATATTCAACTGCCCTTGAAGCTTTACAAAAGTTGAAAGAACTCTATGACTCACATTCTGCACTTGAAGTCGTCCAACTCATGATTAAACTCTTCACTCTTGAACTGCAAAATAATGATTCTCTTGCTCTTGCATCTGAAATAAAGTCTATAATGCATGATATCAAATCCACTAAGGTTGAGCTGGATATCCCTCTTATTGCTTTTCTCAAGGCACTTTATCCTGCATACTCCAATTATCTTGAGTCTTTGCAAGCAAATGGAAATCTCAAAGACGTAACCTTTGACTCTCTTGTGAAAAGGTTTGCTAAAAGAGAAAAGGCTTTTGGAAAGAAGACAACCCCTGAGTCTTCTGAAGAGACTGTATGCCTTGCTCATAAAGAAAAACATCCTGCTCAAGATTCTACAAGAGGAAGAGGTGGACGAAGAGGAAGAGGAAGATATTTCAGAGGCAGGGGGGGCAGACATTCTCAAGGAGAAAAGGTAGATTTGCACTGTATTCGTTGCAAAAGAAATGGATCACATGATGCATCCACATGCAAGCTACCGTGGGACAAAATTGAGCAGAGAAGAAACCAACAGAAAGGTAAAACTGATGATACAGACAAAGGTAAAGCACCTGAATCCGCTCACTATGTTGAGGCACAATGTAACATTGGAGTAATGAAGATTTGTTTAATACTTCACTTGCTTCCTGGAAAAATGATTGGCTACTTGATTCAAGAGCAACCTGTCACATGACTCATAGAAAAGATTTTTTTGAAGATTTCACTGACAATGTTGATGGAGCAGTATACTTTGCAGATCAATCAAAAATCAAGCCATCAGGGCTTGGCACAATTAGGCTTAAACTGCGTGGTCTTCCAGACTTTCTTCTGGATCATGTTCTATATCTCCCACAGCTCAAGAGAAACTTGCTGTCCTTGGTCCACATCCACCAGCAAGGTCACTCCATTGATATGTTTGATGGCAAGCTTGAGGTAAGAAAAGCATCTGACCACTCACTTGTAATGAGGGGAATAGAAGAAGAAAGACTTCTCAAACTGCAAGGAACATCTGCTCATGCACAACATTTCTCATATATTTCTCATCATGAAGAAGGTACACTTCCATCAAGTTTATTATGGCATGCTAGATTTGGACATTTAAACTATGACAGTCTCCGTTATTGAAGAAAAATGGTGTTGCTGGTTTGCCTACAATTCCTAGAAAACTTAAGCAATGTGATGCTTGCATTCCAGGAAAGCATAGCAAATAGTCCTTTCATGACTCACATTCAAGAGCACATAGGAAGCTTGAACTTATTCATT
>APFE030281576.1:14657-35670 GCA_000404065.3 Pinus taeda | reverse complement strand
TGTTGTTGAATCTCATCTATTTCAGAGAGTGTTGGTTGTACGCAAGTTTCATATGGGGTATACGCGTACATCGAATGGCACAGGTTCAGGGGGAGCATATAATGCATTGTTGGCATTATGGTAGAAGATCTTCATGCTGATCTGAATATTGCTGCAATATGTCTCTATCAGTCATTTATGGTGATTGGTGGACTGTGGTTCTTCATGCAAATATTTATTTCGTTTTGCAGATCTGATTTATCAGGGGGAGCATGATCAGCAAAATAAAGGCCTAAGCATGTTCTCAGGGGGAGCATAACCCTTTGCCCATGATGTCAAAGGGGGAGAATGACATTGAGGATCTTGAGGTTGCCATCAAGTCCAAAGCGGGAGATTGTTGGCATTATGATTCTGGTTTGGATCTATGGTACAGGTGTTGTACTTGATGGCAACTCACTCTAGTGGAACATCTCTCTTCAGGCACTCAAAATCATTGAAAATAAGATACCCGCAGGTAATCCTAGAAGAAGATGTGGACCCGCAGGTATGCCGACCAAGGGGTGCAGACATACACGCAGGTGCTACGTTCAGAAGGTGCAGACCTTAGTTTCACTCTCTCCAATGCATGAAAGTGTGTGCACGTGGGAATCTTCATGAATGGTTCATGGTACTAGTCCGTCAGTTTTTTATCCTATGGTTTTGGTCCGTGGTATTGGATCCAAAAGTATTGATCCCAAGTATTGGGTTCATGGTATTATGTTGTTATGGTTTTGGACCATGGTATTGTGAAAGGATTGCCTATAAAAAGGAAAGGAGATCACTTGGCTAGAGAACCATGAAATTTTGAATATCTTAAGATCTGAAATTTTGGGTGATTGGTTTTAAAAGCTAGATCTAAATCAAGGAGAAAACTTAAGGTGAATCTATTGATTAGTCGTGATCTCTCGGGCGCATGAACAGATATGTGGATCTGACTGACTGTGGCACATTGGAGGACGGTTAATTTGGCCCTAATCAGAAGTTCGCATGTGATCCACGACGTAAGTGCAGGGGTACGCAGCACAGCAGAAAGTGCAGTGCGGGGGTACGCAGCGCAAAAGAAGGTGTAGTGCAGGGTATGCAACAAAGAAGAAGGTGCAGTGCGTGGGGTATGCAGAGAAGCAGAAGGCGTAGTGCGAGGTACGTAGCAAAGAAGAAAACACAGTGCGGAGGTATGTTGTCAGACAAACAGTTCAGGTGCAGGTCTGAGCAGAAGTACGCAGAGCACAAGAAAGATCAGGTGCGGATCTGCGCAGTTTAGACACAGAAGAGCTGTGGGTATCCGCAGGTTTATATTGGTCAAGTTGTGGACTTTTCCTTGAAGTATTTGTTGGCTGCCTTTATCTATTTGCTGCAGAGTTCTGGGCTTAGTTTACTGGTATTGCCTTTCTGTTTATAGCATTTTGAGAATTTGGGTGATTCATTGGTTGATTGTATAAGGAGTTTGGTTGATTCATATGTACTTGTTGATTATTTGATGTCCATGGATCCAGTTTGAAAATTCATGAAACGTGGTCCTTAAAGAAGTAAAAAGAGCAAAGGGAGTTGTAGCTCCCTTCCATGAGATACTGGAAAATGAGAGAGGGTTGTAGCTCTCTGCAGGTTGCAACCTGCGTACTGGTAAAGCACTGCACCAGTACGAATTCATTGTAAAAGAAGTTTCTAATTGAAAGAAGATAAAGACATATTGCAGCAGGTGGTTTTCACCCACATTGGTTTCCACCTTATATCTGGTGTTCCTTGGTTTGATTATCTATCTTTCTTGTTCTTGCTCATTATTATATGGTACTGACATACCATCTAATCATCAATATCTGAAGAATAAATTAAAGTATAAATTTGGAAGGTATATTGAAAAGAATTTGATAATACTGATTCACCCCCCCTCTCAGTATTATTTCCAATGACCTTAGGATTCTAATGAATCTGAGGGGTATCAATTTTCCTCTCATGTTGAATCCTCCCCCCATTCAATGACACAACTTGCACAAGTTTGGAAAATAATTTTTTCAACAAAATAATGTTTCTGTGCTGCTATAGGAATTAGGGTTTTCTTGTGGCAATAGGGAATTTTGTAGCTAAGAGAAATACCCATCTTCCAAAAAAATATTTAAAAATAACTTATCACTCCATACTTTAAAACATTCTGCATATTTGAAGACAAAAGAATGACTAATTGCTCCTTTGTAAATTCATACCCTTGACATAGAAAACCTATTGATTAATAAATGCAAGTAATTAAGAAACAATCTCGGTGAAAAATGTGAGTGAGGCAATGACAAGATGTTAGAATTACAATTTCTTGAGGAAATATCCATTCTTCAACTTGTTCAGGGCCTTTATGAGTGTTTCCAGTGATGTTTTGTGTCCTACAGTAGAACCCTTTGTATTTTGTAGCTTGTTACATACCAGTTCCCATAACTCAAATATTTTGGATTCGATGTCCCATAGCCTTCTCCTATAGCAGTGGAAGACTTGTCAAGTATTTTCAATACTTCGGTGCATGTAGAAAATGGAATGAGAATAGGTGGTGAGATGAAGTTGATCTCGAGGTTAAGTGGAGGTATTGTCAGGTGGTGTATGGGAGAAAAATCAACGCACAGTAGTTGAACTATCCCTCATCTACCTCTATTGGTCTTAGTGCCCTTGTACTCCCACTTTACCTCATAATTAGTAAGAGAAAATTGCTTACTTTTTAAATGATCCCCTGATTTTGTCTTATTCACCTCCTCACACATGGGAACAAATTTTAGACTAAGTGAAGTTTTCTACTAAATTTGTCTAAGACCTCTACTAGTCTATCGGGCTATAAAACTAAATTTATTTTTGCACTCATAACGTTTCATAATGCTTTAAATGAATTTGAAGGGTAAGTGTAATAGATCCTCATACTTGATGTTTTACCTTTTCATGATGTTGGAGGTTGCTATGATGTATTTGTAGGTGTTCTCATGATGTTTCTACTTGAACAAATAATCTCGTAGCAATGTATAGGAGATATTGTAGCTACTAAAGTCAAATTTTAGAGTTGAAAGCGGTTTCTTCACTGCTAATGTTGATCTAAATATGTATGAATTTGTTGCATCCAGTGATTTTTCTCTGGAATGTTGGAGGCTTGGGCCTATAAGATTTCTACATGATGTTATAACAATGTGTAGTCTCATGTAGCAGCCATAAAGATCCCTTATGCTCATCAAAATATTATTCTAAAACATCAAGGATATTGATAATTCAAGGAACATCTAATGATGGTGATGGAGAGGCTTATGATTCTGGTTGTGATGGCAAAAACAGGGAATTTGAGTTGTTGTGGGATTAGAAATGGTGAACAGTGGAGGAAAAACTGGGATGTAATACATATTTATGGAATAACTAGTTGTTAGGATTCCTCTGGTGTCTTTTCCTAGCGTATATGCAAATAAATTCCTTAATCTATAGCTTTTTATGAAATCTTGATTATCCTGTAGCATTACAGGAATTTCTTGTAGTAGTTTAGGGAAGTGGAAAGAAATGCATGGAAAGGATTTAGAGATGCATAAATGATGTTATGGTTGATGGATGATGATGAAAACTTATGTAGGGGAACTATTTGGGCCCTCTAAGAATGCATGAGTTGATGCCTTGGGTTGAATGTTCAGGCTAGTTTGTTCAACCCACCTTGTTGGTATTTTCCTCTATGATAGTTGCACACAAATCGAGGTAAGATAGAACCTTTTTTTTTTTTAATTTTATCATCTTTTTTTTTCTTAGAGATCCACTATCTACCTCATGGAGGTTTTTAGCCAGTAGGCCTACCCCAAGTGCCTTGGAGGAGGTTTTCACCTATTGTTCTTTATTATTTTTCTTTTTCTCAAATTCACAGCTTACCTCATAGAGCTTTTCAACTAATGAGTCTTTCTCAAGTGCCTCAAAGGAGGTTTTCCCTTGAGTTAAATTTTTTTTTTCCTCTTTTCTTTTTCTTTTTTTCATTCTAGCTAGTCAGAGGCTGAATGGATTGGGAGCTTTGATGCTCTCAATAAAATTCATCTCCTTACTTATTGAATCAATAAATTCAGTCCTAGAGAGGGGATTCTTGTAGAATTTCAACTGATAACCATTTACCAAAAGTGGAATCTACTCTTCATCTATAGTTCTAATACTAACTAAGCCATTATCATGGCATTTGTCAACCAAATACAACCCTAACCTACTAGTAATGAATTTCCCTTTAAAATCCTTAAACCTTGATTCATACAAGAGGGCCCAATCACCCTCCTAGAATGCTCTAGTTTTAATATGTTTGTCATGCCATATTTTTCTTTGTGACTGGACCACTTTGATATGTAATAATACTTGCATTATATATTCATCAACTGCATTTAATTGTTGCAACCTTTTATCATGTGCTTCAATGAGATCCATGTCAAGCAGTGTTGTAATCCTCAATGTGTTTTACTTGTACTCAATATATAATAAGGGGGTGAATATAGTAGTGGTCTTCTTGGTAGTGTTGTAGGTCGGGGTGGCCTCAATAAGTCTCTCTGCCCAATCCTTTTTTTCTACTAATCACCTTGGTTAGAGTGCTGTCTAATTCTTAGTATAATAACCACAATTTGTCCATTTTCTTTAGGGTGATATGGACTATAATTCCATTGCTGAATGTGGTGTTGATTCATTATTCCCTTGATCATATTGGAGTTGAACTAGGAGCCTTCGTCTGTCACCAATTCTCTTGGAAAACCAAACTTGTAGAAGATTTTTTCTTTTAGAAAATCAACTACTTTATGCTTGGTGGCTTTCCTTTACTTTTTTCACCTTATCTCACTTAGTCAGGTAGTAACTGCGCACAATAATATTATCGTTGTTTTTTTATGGAGGATCAATAAGACCAATGAATTCCATGCTCGACTTCTCAAATGGCTCAAAATAAAATTGAAGCTCTAAAGGAATTTCATCCTTTTGAGTGGGTTTCCCCATACTTTGGCATTCATCACACTGTGCAGTGTATCTCTATGCATCATTGTGATGAGTTTCCCAATAGTATCTTGCTTGTAGGATCTTGTAAGTTGTCCTCTTAGCAGTAAAATGGCCCCCACAAGTCCATGATGACAATTTGAGAGGATTTCATAAACTTTATCTTCCCTCACATATGTTATGAGGAGTTGATCTGGTCCTTGTTGACAAATCTATAGGGAAATAATTAGGATGATTTCGCTTATACTTGATAATTTCTTGAGATGTATTTTTATTTTTTCTTACTTACTATCTTGTTCTCTTATTATTATGTCGTTCTTATCATCAAAAATCTACCAGAACTAGAATATCAACAATACACAGGAACACAAGATATACTCTGCAAGCCAAGGCCAAAACCTCTCTAGATGAGAGGAAAACCCACAAATCTCTTCTCTTTTTATATATTCTTCAATTGATGAATTCTAAGACCTCTAGACCAAAACCAATACCCTTCCAAGACCAAATCCAACCTTTTGATGATGTGCTTCCTTTTTCCAATTCAGTCCTAGTCAAATCTCTTCAAGCAGCATAACTTCGACCCCCAGCTACATAATTTTAGCCTCTATGACAGGTCTGAAATTTTCGGGCCCTCTAGCAATTGTTGCCTTCGCATGTGTGAGCTGATTTAGGAATTCTAGGGCTTCTCTTGACATTTTCTTGAGTTTCTCCTTCTTCCAGGGCTTGAGGATGACCTAATGAGCCTTGCTTCAACCTTCTTTCTACACTTTCTTCAAATTCGATCTTGCAGCAACAAAACCCTAGCCTTCTTTCCTTCGCACATGTGACAAAAGAGAGAGAAATAACCCAAACGCAACGCTTGTCTTCTTCCTTCTTCGTTGGCCTTCTTCTTCTTCTCATTTTCTTGAATGATGACATAAGGAATGATATCCTAAGGAGTTCAAGTTCCATCCTATATATAGGCCTCCAAGGTGGACGAAATTCCCTAGAATATGCCAACTTCTTAACTGCCAGGCCGACTTGGTCTTGGAAGGTATCTTGACACCTTAAAACACAAAAATAATTCTTTTTACAAGTTAAAATATGCCCGATGGGGTATTCCTTATATGACAATGACTCTTTTGAATTATTGACCCCAGGAAAAATCCTAGAAGCACTTAATGGGTGATTTACCTCTAAAATAAAATACCTTGAACATGAAAAACATGCTTAAAAAATAACAATAATAATTTTTCTTTCATTTTACAATATACAAGAATAAAAAGTACATTTCATGTTTATGAAGACCAAACCTAGCTACATATTTTTCAACACTCCCTCTTAATTAGGGAGGTATTCATAAAGGTACATGGACATTCTCAATCTAAAGAGATCTCATAAAATGATTCAGATTGGTAATCCATCTCTTGCATCAAATCATCCATCTTTGTCACATAACAAGGCCTTGAATAACAAATTTATCTCTCCATAAGACCAGAGCATAATGCTAGCGAGACCAATGACTAATAAACACCATCATCATTATCTCTCAAGGCACATACCCCACCCGGGTGTTCACAGGGAATGTCCTTCCAGGACTATTCTTATCTTTGATTCCCAGTCCTTAAAGAATATCAATCCTCTTTGACTACTCTTATCTTGGATTCCCTACCTCATCCGTAAATACTATCGAATGCAAAATGCTTACCCAATCCTCCATTATTTATTCACAAAGTGAATACAAGAATGATGTGCCTATCTCTCCCTCTCAACTAGAGAGGATATATCAACCAAACCAAGCTCATCTCTCAAGTACACAAGCTTCTTGTTAGGAAGATATTTTTTTCAAGATGTTAGCTACATGTTCATCAATGGAGATATACCATAGTTGTAACACTCCATCCTACACCATATTTTGAATGTAGTGATGTTTGTTATTTATGTGTTTTGTCTTTCCATTAAACATTGGGTCTTCAGACAATGTTATATAGCTGGTGTTGTCATAATGTGTCACAGTAGGGTCCAATGGTGCTTCAAACAAGTCAGACAACAACTTCCTCAACTAGAAAAAGTATATTCTTACTTCACAGGCTACAATATAGTCAGCCTCAACACTACTCAAAGCAACTGATTCTTACCTTTTTCTCATCCAGGATACCATGTAGGATCCCAAACTAAAACATACTCTACTAGTGCGTCTTTCATCTTGCTCACTGCCTCCCTAGTCAGAATTTGTATATCCAATCGAGTGGACATCATTCCTCTTATCATACTTCAGGAAGTAGTGTGTTGTTCCTTGCAGATATCTCAGTATATGCTTGACTCTTATCCAATGATCATGTTTGGGCTCTACCTGGAACTGACTAAGAACATTCACTGCAAAACAAATGTATGGTTAATCCAAGTCCTCTTATCTAATTCCTCCATTTTCTAGCTCCAGTGAGGTTAATCCAATTCATCTTACAGGATATCTCTTCTTATCATCAAGCTCAATGGAGTAAGAGGATTTTAATCTTGATAGGTAATTTAGTTTCTTGTGCTCACCAGTCATATGTCTTGATTCTCCATTTTTGATTACCCAAATATTCTCATCTTCAAATGTGCCAGTAAGTGCTAAGATTAATCCTTCATCCTTTATAGATGTCTTGGTCATATTATTCTTGATGGATAATAGGAGAATACACAATGACTTAATACATTTCTTGAGATGACTTGCTACCATAGAACACTTATGTAGAGACTTATTCAAAGGAGTAGTAATCTTCATCATGCCCTTAGTCAACCTTAGCTCTGATACCATGTTGAGAAATCTATAGGGAAATAGTTAGGATGATTTTTATTATACTTGATAATTGCTTGTGATGTTTTTTACATTTTCTTACTTATTATCTTCTTCTCTTATTATTATGTTGTTATTATCATCAAATATATACCAAAACAAGAGGATAAAAAATGCACAAGAACACAATATATGGTCTACAAGCCAGAGCCAAAACCTCTCTAGATGAGAGGAAAACTGCAAATCTCTTCTCTTCTTACAGATTCTTCAATTGACGAATTCCAAGACATCTACCAATACTCTTATAAGACAAAGTCCAGCCTTCTTCATGATGCGTTTCCTTTTTCCAAGTCAAACCCAGTCAAATCTCTTCCAACAACACAACTTCGACCCCCAACTATAGAATTTCAGCCTCTATTGCAAGTCTGAAATTTTTGGCCCCTCCCACAATTGTTTCCTTCACACATCTAAGCTAATTTAGGGATTCTAGGGATTCTCTTGAACTTCACTTGAGTTTCTCCTTCTTATAGGGCTTGAGGATAACCCAATGAGCCTTCCTTTGACCTTCTTTCTACACTTTATTCAAAATCGATCTTGTAACAACAAAACCCTAGCCTTCTTTCCTCTGCATGTGTGAAAAGAGAGAGAGAAATAAACCAAACACTTGTCTTTGCCCTTCTTCCTTCTTCACTGGCCTTCTTCTTCTCCTCCTTTGATTGAATGATGATCGAATGAATTATATCCTAAGGAGGTCGAGTTCCCTCTTATATATAGGCCTCCAAGGGGGATGAAAAGCCCTAGAATAGGCCAATTTCTTAGCTGTCAGACCGACTTGGTCTTAGATGGTATCTTGACACTTTAAAATACAAAAATAATTCTTTTTACAAGTTATAATGTGTCTGATGGGGTCTTCCTTACATGACAATAACTCTTTTGACCTCTTGACACTAGGACAAATCCTAGAAACACTCAATGGATGCCTGACCTCTAAAACAAAAGACCTTGACCATGAAGCCCATGCTTCAAAAATAACAATAATAATTTTTCTTTCATTTTACAATATACAAGAATCAAAAGTACATGTTATATTTATGAAGACCGAACCTAGTTACATATTTTTCAATAGTCCTAACTTGAAGAGGGTTCTCACAATGCAAGTGTAGGAAGCTATTTTTCTAACAATCTTACCTTTCTCCCTTGAAGATAAGTGAGGAGGAAATTGTCTCGTTGCTAGGAAGTTGGTAATATCAGCGAACCATGCAGATAGAAGTGATATGGAAAAAATATTCTCATCCGAGAGCTAGTAATCCACCACTTATTCATCATTTGTAGATAAGGCTAGTCTTGAAACAAAATATACAACAACATTTTATTTTCTGAGTTTTTCAACAACAGTCAAATCAAATTTTTGTAGCAATAGTAACGACCTACTTATGTGAGTATTGACATCCAAATTATTCATTAAGTACTTGATCGTTGCATGGTCTGTATGTACAAAGACCTGATAGCCAATAATGTAATGCTTAAATTTGTTTAAAGAATGTACAATAGCAAGGAGCTATTTCTCAGTAATTTTATAGTTAAGTTCATCCTTGGAGATAGTTTGCTAATAAAATAAATTCATAGGGAAGTTTACCTTCGAGTTGTCCTATTGCTTCCCCAACTACATTATTTGATGCATCTGTATGGATATGGAAGGGAAAAGTCCAATTTGGACCTCTAAGGACAAGTGATATCATTAGCTTCTCTTTAATTTCCTCAAATGCTTCTTGGCATAAATTTGTCCACCAAAACTACGCATCTTTTTTTAGTAATGAAAATAGAGGAGAAGAAATCTTGTTAAAAACTTGATGAATCTTCGATAATATCTAGCAAGGCCTAGAAAACTTCTAAAATCTTTATGTTTTTGAGGAACAAGGAACATTTTTATGATGGCTCTTTTGTCAGGGTCCACTTGGATTCCTTTAAAAGAGAGAAAGTTCCCTAAGAAAATCCCCCCATTCATTAGAAATAGGAATTTCTCATGGCTCTCGGAGAGGTTCATTTCTTTACACCTCGGTAAGAATTTGCATATGTTTGAGAGAGCCTCTTATAAATCATCCTCGTAGGGTGTAAAATCATCCATGTAGATTTCCATTGAATCATGCATGAGGCTAGAGAATATACTCAACACAACCCTCTAGAAGGTGGTAGGGGCATTGCACAAACCAAATAGGAGAACTTTGTAAGCAAAATTTCCCATGCTTCCATTCTCGATCCCCTTCGTAATGTCCTCACAAAGTTATGCTATATAACATTTTTTTTTTATCATTTCTCTAAAATAAAATAAAAAATCATGGAATGTCAAAACTCAAAACCAAATCAACACTAACTATTTAGGACGTGATAAAGTTAAAATACTAAATTAATGTATATAACATTTTGATATATTTTTCAATTATTAAAATAGATAATAGGTTTTTCTTTTTTGTCAATTATCAAAATGTATTGTATGGCTTTATATTTAAGTTGAGATTTTTATTTTTATGACCTTATTTGATTTGGAATATTAATTAGCCAATGGGTGTACTTATTTCGAAATTGGGGTTCAAAAATATAGGGTTTTAAAAAATAAACATGGAATATTATCCATAGTAATAAAAATGAGGGATGACTATAAACTAAGACTTTGACAGTTATTTCTATTATTTTTCCCTATCAGGCTACTTAATTGCTGTTTTGCATCGTTACATCGTTGTCCGTGACTTCCCTATCATAGTAGTTAATTGCCATTTTGCATGGTTACATCGCTGTTAATTGCCATTTTGCATCGTTACATCGCTGTTAGTGACTTCCCTATCGTAGTTAATTGCCATTTTGCATCGTTAATATAATAAGATAATCAGAGTTATATAATTTGAGTGGATTTAAGGGTGGATAGCATGTTTTTTTCCCGAAAGGTATAGAGGTTTAAAAACAGAGTAACAATGGGAGAAATAGAATATATATTTCTTCATAGATTTAGCTTTCAAATTACTGAATGAAAATAGATCTTTTTATCTCACAAACAAAATCTCATACACTAATTTAATGTCTGGTAATGTCTGGTTTCACACTGTACCCAAAGTCTTGTAAATGGATCTTTTTATCTCACAAACAAAATCTCATACACTAATTTAATGTCTGGTAATGTCTGGTTTCACACTGTACCCAAAGTCTTGGGAATAATTTTAAAACAGAGCTCTCCCAAAAAAGAGTTCACTCAGTGCCCAGAGTCCTGTGGGTAATTTTAAAACAGAGCTCTCCTAAAAAAGAAACATGAAAAAAACATCTCATCTAATTAGTCTGTCAGTCTGTACCCAAAGTACTCTGGATAAAATTTTAAAACAAAGCTTTCTCATCAGCAACCCCTGCCTCTGGAGTTTTGGTGTTTGGAATTGATTTACAGTAGTCCCACTAGTTTCTCAAAAAAAAAAAGAAGAAAGAAATAAGAAAACATCTCATCTCAAGAGAGTTATTGTTCCAAATAAACATGGATTTCATCTATTGATTAATCTGTCTGGAATTAATATTATAGCATCCAGTAATGGGATTCTTCAGAGCAGATACACATTTCAACAAGGTTAGAGACTACAGGAGTTTCCTTTGTGAAGAGGCAAAACTCAAGATTACAGAGAACAGGAGTTTCCTCTAACCAGAGTCACACTCCAATGGGGATAGTCTTACTCTATTCCCTCATTTAATCAGACTATGGATTATGCAGTGACAACAGTTTCAATAGTTGCCCCTGCTCCTCTTGAGTACGCAACATTTTTGGTGCTCTCTGCATCTGCTTCTTCCCAAATATCGGGCAGAGCTTCTCTAATGTTGTGAATACTTTCAAGGGCAAAATCTGCTCCCTCTGCTCGGAAAGAAGTGCCTACCTGTTGACGGTGGAAGCCAAGATTAAAATTAGATGAAGATTCAACCAATTATGCATTTTTACAAAAACATTATATCCCATTTACAATTATATGGTCTTTACCAATACGGTACGGAGGCCTGCACGCTTTCCTGCGGCTATATTCCTGGGACTGTCATCAAAGAAAATCTGCACGGAAACATAATAGATTAAATAGAAACTCTTACAATAGATGTTGTTGAAATGTTATGCATAAGGTAAATAAAAATTGATGATGTCGAATTGGAGGTTGCCAGATTGGTTTGAGTCTAGATTACAATTGCGTGCAACAGTCCCTTTGTAGCTCCTCTCCACTGAAAAGGGGCTGTTCGGGAACAGATGTATAATTGATCAGTATGTGGGATGTGATCAGACTAACAAACATCTCTTTCTTATTTAAACATCTCTGTCACACACCTTCAGATTTATGTTTTGGGACTCAATACAATATTCTGTTTGTAGATCCTCCTCGTTGAAAAAGGACTGTTTTCAGAGACAAGTTGATAATTGTGCAGTATGTGGGACATGATCAGAGCAACATGCATCTTTTTCTTGTGAAAATACCACTGCAACATAACTTCTCAAAAGACAACTAGGTCATTCACCCTGGGGGATTTCAGCCAGAATGGCCATTTTTAGAAAACGTGTCGCTATAGGATACCCCTGTACCCTCACACTGGGGCCAAAGCAGAGGTGTTAGCTATCCTTCTTTGTTTACTAAGGGGGATTTAGTATAAACTTTTTACGGTACCTGGATGACTCAATCTTAATGTACATCCAGATTCCATACTGACTGCTAATGTATTATATAACACATTTTCATGAAAAAATGGATAGCTGAAGGAAAATGGCCATCAAAATCTTTGTTGCCATACCGTTCTTTGTGGATCAGCGTTTGCAAGGCGAAGAGCCTGCTCCATGGCATCTTTTGAGGGCTTGCAAATTATGGATGTCTTCGGGATTGTAGAGTTATTAGCGGGCATATTCCATTCATTATTGCTTTCAGTAATATTTGAAAGAGGATTAAGTGTCTCAAAGCATATTATGCCTTCAAAGCAATCTTCCAATCCCAGCCTGTTAAGGACCTTTGCAGCATGAACTTTGTCACTGTTTGTAAATATCTGTTTTTGCAAAACAGAGTGACAATCGGTTAACGAGTACGCTAATAAATTTTCCAAACAAAACCTAGGACTTCATTTAAAATCATCGTAAAAAGAATTTGAAGGGATCCATATGATCTTACAATTTTCCTCTGAGGCATGCTTAATAACAAGTTCTTCAGCATAGGATCTGGTTTAAGATTCTCATATGGCAATCTTCCGTGAACAAAACTGTATAAGAAATGTTTGTTTCCAGTGAGTGAAACAGGATAGCGTGTAAGGCCAAAAGCAATCAATGGTATTCCAAACAGTCTAAACAATGAAAGTCAAATCACTGGTATTTTCTCTGATTTTGTCGAAAGTTGAAACATTAGATAGCTGTAAATTTACCAACCAGAAGATGATACAAGATTTCTTAGATACCTGTGGTAATCGTCATAGTCAAATTCATAGCCCACTGCCTGCGTAGAACAAAGAATACTGTCAAAATATGCAAGGAATTCATGAACATGAAAGTTGAGAAAAAGGATCTCAATCCAATTGCAATTCCTAGCCATAACGTTGATCATAATTCCATATTTTAGAAACTGATATCGGTAGTAGTTATTAAATAAAGACATCTAGAACACCTTATATTTGCATTCATATATTATCATTAGCGGAGCAAGAAGAGAGTTCCTTGAGGCTTAAAGACCACAGATGAGAAACAGGGTTTCAGTCTCATGAATTTGCAAGAGGTATCCCGGCAGAGTAGTGGCCAGTAAAATCATAGGAAACCATGGAGTAATTATGGATAGTATGTCTCAGATGTTCTGCAGTCATTCCAGGAAGCAGGTTCTGATTGAAAACAGCTCATAACCCCACTCTTAAGCTACTTGCTAAGAGATGACACATAAGGGACCCCACTCTTAAGCTACTTGCTAACCAATGACATAAGGGGGTTGCAGAATTCCTTAGTAATCAGCTACAAAAGACTCCCAATGCTAAAAATCAGTCATTTTAACCTTAAAAGTTGAAATACCATGTTGAATTACATGAAACAATAGGGATTGAATGCTTACCCTGAGTCCAGCCATGGTTGTCCCATAAGTTTTATACAGCTCTCTGCTCAAGTCAGGGACTCTGCTCTTTTCAACTCCCAGTTTTTGATTCACATAATCTGTCACACAACAACAAGATCACACACACAATTCAAACCTCAAAAGTTACCTCAATGGCTTAAGAGAAGTCTTAATTGCATCTACAACCCCAGTAGGGGTGGGGTGATCCAACTCTGTGTGTGCAACAGTGCGTTAGTTACAGACAATATATTGGGCGTGTTGAATATGAACACTAAGCCCATAGTCCATCTGGGTCTGAACACCTTCAAGTTGCAAAGTTGGAGATGCATATAACAAGCTCACGTAAATTCCAAGAAATTATTCGGTGGCAATCTAAATATGCAACTCCAAGCTTTCCGGGTTGCATTTCAGACTCTGGTTTAGATTAAAATCTAAAGATTAATATTTCCTTAAAAAGAACACTCAAATTACATAGTTTTTTAGGGGCAGATTAGCTACAAGATTACCTCTGATGTTGTTGGTGCATGCTGCAGCTAGTTCGGAGCTTAAAGGATATAATGTGTCATCCAGATGTAGAACAGCGGATTGGAATCAGAAACGAATACATACAGCTTTAGCTTAATACCATTGAAAAGGGAGAAACTTAAAAGCCAAAGAAAGAAGTGTGATGCTCACCAAACAGAAGGCAGTCAAATCGAGGGCCCTGTTCTGTCACGAGTCGATTCTCAATTAGCGCCATTATGGATGACTCTGCAATACATATACCAAAAAATTATCATCCCGATACCCTGAAGTATATGCACATCAAAGGCATCAAAACAAGATAATTATGTTCCAATTATGAAACTCCGACAATTTCAGAACAATCAAAGAAGATTGCCTCTAAAGAATACCAGCTTTGTTGAATATGGGGAGAAGAGCGAATGCAATAGGAAAGGAGGCAATGTATGTTGAAAGAAAGAAACAGGGACTCGCAGAATAAAATGTAATACAGAGGGGCATAAACAAGCTCACGATGTTAATGAAATGAAGGGGGGAATTGAAGGAGAACATTGGGTGGCTTAAATAAATCTCCGAACGGCTCAGATGAATTGCTGCGAATCTTCCATATTGTAGTCACAGACTCGTGATCGACTCCGGTCCCATCTTTTCACATTCATTTGTTGTCACTTTATTGGCGTGCAATTTGTCGAGGATTCCTCCCATTTTCAGGAAACTCAAATTTAAAAAAAAAATAAAAAATTGGGTACCGTGTGTTTTGGTTCAGGAAACACTTAAAAACGTTTCATCGTGTGAACGACGTGATTGTGTTTTCGTTGAAAACGTTTCGAGTTATATAGAAAACGTATATCGACGGCCAAGAAATCCAGACGTTGAAAAGGAATATGGCAGCAAGGGGAGTGCGCACAGAGATTTCGAGTTATTGGCCAGCGGTAACGAGAACCTTCAACGAAGTTCTCGAGAACCATTTCCTTTTGACGACTGCGACTTGTCTTCTATTAAACATTTAATAAATTTATAAACCATTTAAAGTTTGAGTCATTAATCGAGATTTCCTTTTGACGACTGCGATTTGTCTTCTATTAAATATTTAATAAATTTATAAAGCATTTAGAGTCTGAGTCATTAATCCAATCGATTGTGACCTTAGAGTCACCAAAAAGAAACAGTATCAAGTTGAACCATCGGGCACAAAATACAAGTCCCCACAATCCAATAACTTCTACCCTTGTATTTGTGCCCAAGCCACAATTGCAGCTTAAGTGAATATATCAATTTGTTGTTAAAACAATATGGGCACCACAGTCGCATTCCTGTAATCAAGCAGCAACATCGGAAAAACTTACATTGAGATATTTCATATAATTTATAATTTATGAATGATTGGAAATTCGGCAAAACAATTTAAACTAGCATTTGCATCAGATGTTGCAAAGGAAACACCATAAGGCATAAAGTGCGGAAATCCATTATCCATATAGTGTGTGCATTAGGTCAATGACCTAAACATCAAAATGTCTATTCACTTTTTCTAAATGTTGTAAACGACTAGAATTATAGAAATATTCCTAAATGTGCACCAATTTTTATAGGCACACTCCTTATACCTTAAGATTTTTGGTTGCAGCTTCAGATTTGGAAGTCTTGAGATTTACCAAAGCTTCAATTCTTGCTTCTTCTCGCTGATATCTGAAATTTACAGACAACTTGAATGCTCACAGATTTTGTTGTGAAAATTATAGATAACAAATGTTAGCAATCTATTAATTTAGAAAAAGCTTTGTCAGAGATAAAGGTTATCGTGTTTATCAATACATAGCATTGTAGATTAGAGCTCATTTCAACTTTAAAAACTGGAAATTGAAACAGAAAAAAAAGAAAGAAGAGAAAACATAAAGGAAATTGAAACAGAATTGTAATACGATCTTCTAAATGCATTAACACTAAGCTAATGATATGTTCTTTAAAAATGCGCCCATGAAAATCATTCTCTATTAACGCAAGCAAGAGATATTTAATTACCACTACAAATTGCTTTGACATTTATTGTGGTGGTCTTTAACACTACATCTAACATCTATTAACGCAAGCAAGAGATATTTAATTACCACTACAAATTGATTTGACATTTATTGTGGTGGTCTTTAACACTACATCTAACTGGTAAAGTTTATGTTCAAAAACACTTTTTTACATTCCTGGTCTAAGTAGAAAATTGTTTTTTGTTAACCAAACTACAGAGAGCAATCTGCATGTAGAGGTTGTGCATGTAGAGGTTGTGTTCACAACAGGTAAACACTTCGTGAAGAAAAGGGACAAAAATATCATAGCTTTGGGGGTGGAAAGCTTTGTCATGTTAAGCAAGGCAGAAGTTGACTCAATTCAAGATTTTAATCTCAAGCATGTCACATCCAAGGAGAGTGCCTTTGATCAGGTCCGTACAGAGGGGAAGCCTCTGTGTCAAAAGACTGTAATTGCAGGAATTTCAACGGATAGAAAAGCCTAGTAACTGAAACAATTGGTTCAACATTTAGTCATTCTATGTTTCTTCAATAACATAAATGCTGGAGCATGGCAGGTGACTCACAATGCTCACACCTTTTTAGAACATTGATTGAAGGGGATTTGGCTTACTTATTTGTTTTATATTTCATTGTATATTTAGGAAATTAAAACATAAATTATGGACTAAACAAGAACATGCCCGGGGATAGAAAATTCTTAGAAAATGGTTGTTGGCATTCTAATCCAGAGAATTGGAAAGAATCCCCAAACTTGTCAACTTTAAATTTTGCAAGCATGCCAAATTCATTATCTGTCTTCAGTGGTTCAGAAATGTCTCAAACATCAGCTCTAGATCTTCTTCTTGTGCCTACGTGCCTACTCTTGCAACTTTCAAAGGGGTCATGCCTTTCCAGCTACTCACAAAAATGATTTGTGAATCTTATTTTTCTTAATGTTAGATATTAATTTACCAAATCCTCAACAAATGAATTAAATTCTTTAATGATAAAATGGAAATTTCGAAAAACATCACAAATAAAGATATAATGCATTGAACTTACAAGCCACCAAAAAACTGGAACAAAATATCGATGGACATTATCACGACCAAATGCACACCAAGTGTAAGAAATATTATTTTCAGCGTCAACAATCTAGCACATTCAAAACTAATATTACAGGCAACTGCCATTTATGCCAAGTCTCCTTTCCTTGCACAACATAACATCTCAATCTAGTTGCAAGTTAAACATGAAAAAAATTGTGTAATTAAAAATTGAAAAACAGTTGGTGTTGAATACATAATGAATACAAAAACTGTAATATAGATTTCAGTTTTGACTTATGAGTTACCATTTCAAGTTTGTACAATACCCGAAATTTCCAGCGTCTCCCCATTCAACTCTCTTCGGCTGCAATCTTCACTATCTGAGTTCCATGTTCTAGAATAATTGCAATTTTTCTTTGAAATCACTTCCTTCTAAAGCTCAGATAGAAACATTACAATGCCTAGGAATCAGACACAAGAAGCAGCCCACTTGAACAATTAAAGTGGCCCTTGAGGGGCAAACAACTGAACACGAGGACTTTCATTTGGTTAACCTGTCGTGATAGCGCATACTTTTATGTCAAAATCACCCAGGTATTTGCACATGGCTCCAATTGCTTATTCATGGCTCAAGAAATTTAACTTTAGTGGTTACCTTAACATACAACCATCTTCACTGCTGAACTTTAACCCCACTTTGAAAAGCTTAAAATTAGAAGCTCAGACAAAGATAGATATTGCAATTTCAAGCAAAAACATGAAATGGCTATTTATACATCACTGCATAAATTAAAGCACTGATTCCTTAGCAGTGCTTCTTGCACAATAACTAAATAATAGAGGCCAATATAAAAGGAATCGAACTCAATCCGCAAGCAAGGTTCCACAGTTCAATCAACCATTTAATACCAACACTCTAATGCCTTCTTATCAGTTCAATGGATTGGTATAAGCACCGACTAGAAATCTGATCAAACTCAGCCATGTAGCAAACGAGTAGACAAAATCAGTTTAGAGATTTCCCAAAATCCTCCATTCAAACTCACATCTTTGGTGGCTTTCTGGTACCAATCATCTTGTTATAGAAACCCTCAGCTCCAAGAAATCAGCAACGAATCTATTGGGTTTCGTTTGTGAATATACAGATACATCATCAATAGATAAGAATAAAAATCACAATCTTAATATGAAGCCCCATATAACCATTTTATTCAGGGACATTTCCATCACTACCATCAAAAACCTGGCCACACAATTAGCTTGCTTTTCTATTGTTACACTCGTCAAGTTGTGTACCACAACCATAAAAGGAAAGGTCTTTATAATATTCTACTACAAGAAAACTAACTTGACCAATTCTAGATCAATTTGAAATGGCCAAGATCTCTGCAGATATTTGGACTGGCAACCAACCTAGCTTGAAAACAGGTTGCACAAAGCCGTAAAAAATAAGCTATCATAAATAGAGCTATTACATGCACAAGGTGCTTAAAACCCTCCGCCTCACATTCCTTTACAAGGAAGATGCACAAATTGCAATATTATTTTATTGTGAATTACACCAGGGACTTCCTAGTATGATGAACTTGATTGATACATCTTACCAGCACATATTCTACAACAGAGACACTAAACTTGCTTGCTGCAACCTTATTAGCACATAATCTGCAACCGACACACCGATATCTTGAAGAATTCCCCAGAGCTCTTGACAGTGAAGTGCTTTGAAAGTTTGAAGTTTGAACATTAGCCACCATATCATGTGATTCTTGATTATTATTTGCATGGTTAGAACTGTCAAATAATATTCCTTTGAGGTCCCAATTGCATTAGAAGGAAGTCCAACAAAAGCATGCCGCTGAATATCTAAAGTCATACAGGCAGATACAATGTACAAGCATCATAGAGCAACTCAATATAAATACAATGAGCAAAGGAATCCCCTCCTCTGAAGAACCACAACATCTCTTCCATGACTAAGCAGCCATGAAATATGTAATAATAAAAACCATAACCATCCCTGTTAAACTGACTCTGACAATGCTTCAGAGGAAGCTACATTTTGCTCATGATGATCAGAATGATGTCTGGAGCTACCCTGTTCACATTTCCCCAAAACCTGCACAGTTGACGTGAAATCCTTCATAACCCACGGATGCCTTGCAACAGCCTCTAAGTTCATCCTTTTCTTCGGATCTGTGAAATCCAATAGTGGCAGCTTGATTGTTATGGTGAATTTCAAAATTTGCAACAATGCAACTCTTAAAATTAAAATCTGCTCTGTAAAACATTCAATTGAGAAAAGTCACTTACCCTTGCAAAAAAGACCTTCGAGTAAGTTTGCAAGTGCTGGATTCATATCCTTTGGAAGTACAAGTGGATCATGAACAATCTAAAACACCATCAGTAACAACAAATCTCTGAAATATAGTAAATTGTAAAAAAAATAATGTTAATAAAATATAATTATTAATGATAATGGCTCTGATAATCCTGAATTATTCTTGATTACAAGTAATCTTTACGACTATGTTTATTAACAGAATTGGGGCAAACGAGTTTAAGATGTGGCCATTTAACGGAATTGCGGTGGCTTTTTACAACGGGTCCCATATATATGACATGATTAGTGTCAAACTTACTTACAATTTTCATTTTAATTAGTTGGTGGTTGGCTTTGATTTTGGATATTGATATCCCTTGTCAAGTTGTATCCCCGAAGGAAATGTGTGCATAAATGGTGATAATTAAGTGGATGAAATGTGTGCATAAATGGTGATAATGTGTACATAAATGGTGATAAGCAGCCATGAAATATGTAATAATAAAAACCATAACTATCCCTGTTAAACTGATTCTGACAATGCTTCAGAGGAAGCTACATTTTGCTCATGATGATCGGAATGATGTGTGGAGCTACCCTGTTCACATTTCCCCAAAACCTGCACAATTGACGTGAAATCCTTCATAACCCACAGATGTCTTGCAACAGCCTCTAAGTTCATCCTTTTCTTCGGATCTGTGAAATCCAATAGTGGTAGCTTGATTATTATGGTGAATTTCAAAATTTGCAGCAATGCAACTCTTAAAATTAAAATCTGCTCTGTAAAACATTCAATTAAGAAAAGTCACTTACCCTTGCAAAGAAGACCTTCGAGTAAGTTTGCAAGTGCTGGATTCATATCCTTTGGAAGTACAAGTGGATCATGAACAATCTAAGCCACCATCAGTAACAACAAAATAAGTATTTCCCTCCATCCGGCCTGTTTGAAAAGTGAAAAGCAACAAAGATTCATTTACCTTGTCATATGTGCCTTGCAAGGAGTCACCAATGAAGGGATAAGAACCTAACACCATGTAGTATAGTGTCACACCCAATGCCCACACATCATCAATTTTACCATGATATGTCAAGCCTATTGAAAACAGGCAACAAAAATTGTCAGGCCTATTTTGACAACTGAAGTATCTGTCCTTTAACATGTGACCCTTTCTTCCTTTCCTCTGGTATTTCATTTCATTGAACAGGCTTTTATTTACAAGAGAACAAGCATGAATTGAATATATAATATTTGTCGAGTATAAGAATGTAATATGACAACAAACAAGATGGACAATATATCATCAAAGATATGAATACAGTACAAATTA
>APFE030281576.1:2675-14647 GCA_000404065.3 Pinus taeda | reverse complement strand
GCCTGTTTGAAAAGTGAAAAGCAACAAAGATTCATTTACCTTGTCATATGTGCCTTGCAAGGAGTCACCAATGAAGGGATAAGAACCTAACACCATGTAGTATAGTGTCACACCCAATGCCCACACATCATCAATTTTACCATGATATGTCAAGCCTATTGAAAACAAGCAACAAAAATTGTCAGGCCTATTTTGACAACTGAAGTATCTGTCCTTTAACATGTGACCCTTTCTTCCTTTCCTCTGGTCTTTCATTTCATTGAACAGGCTTTTTTTTACAGGAGAACAAGCATGAATTGAAAATATAATATTTGTCGAGTATAAAAATGTAATCTGACAACAAACAAGATGGACAATATATCATTAAAGATATGAATACAGTACAAATTATCAAGTGATGGATTCATATCCTTTGGAAGTACAAGTGGATCATGAACAATCTAAGCCACCATCAGTAACAACAAATTTCTGAAATATAGTAAATTGTAAAAAAATTAATGTTAATAAAATATAATTAATAATGATAATGGCTCTGATAATCCCGAATATTCTTGATTACAAATAATCTTTACGACTATGTTTATTAACAAAATTGGGGCAAACGAGTTTAAGATGTGGGCATTTAACGTAATTGTGGTGGATTTTTACAACGGGCCCCATATATATGACATTATTAGTGTCAAACTTACTTACAATTTTCATTTTAATTAGTCGGTGGTCGGCTTTGATTTTGGATATTGATATCCCTTGTCAAGTTGTATCCCCGGAGGAAATGTGTGCATAAATGGTGATAATTAAGTGGATGAAAAGTGTGCATAAATGGTGATAATGTGTACATAAATGGTGATAAGCAGCCATGAAATATGTAATAATAAAAACCATAACCATCCCTGTTAAACTGATTCTGACAATGCTTCAGAGGAAGCTACATTTTTCTCATGATAATCAGAATGATGTCTGGAGCTACCCTGTTCACATTTCCCCAAAACCTGCACAGTTGACGTGAAATCCTTCATAACCCACAGATGCCTTGCAACAACCTCTAAGTTCATCCTTTTCTTCAGATCTGTGAAATCCAATAGTGGCAGCTTGATTATTATGGTGAATTTCAAAATTTGCAACAATGCAACTCTTAAAATTAAAATCTGCTCTGTAAAACATTCAATTGAGAAAAGTCACTTACCCTTGCAAAGAAGACCTTCGAGTAAGTTTGCAAGTGCTGGATTCATATCCTTTGGAAGTACAAGTGGATCATGAACAATCTAAGCCACCATCAGTAACAACAAAATAAGTATTTCCCTCCATCCGGCCTGTTTGAAAAGTGAAAAGCAACAGAGATTCATTTACCTTGTCATATGTGCCTTGCAAGGAGTCACTAATGAAGGGATAAGAACCTAACACCATGTAGTGTAGTGTCACACCCAAATGCCCACACATCATCAATTTTACCATGATATGTCAAGCCTATTGAAAACAGGCAACAAAAATTGTTAGGCCTATTTTGACAACTGAAGTATCTGTCCTTTAACATGTGACCCTTTCTTCCTTTCCTCTGGTCTTTCATTTCATTGAACAGGCTTTTATTTACAAGAGAACAAGCATGAATTGAAAATATAATATTTGTCGAGTATAAGAATGTAATCCGACAACAAACAAGATGGACAATATATCATCAAAGATATGAATACAGTACAAATTAGCAGCAATGATTGTCCAAATCTTGAGCAGACGGTATTTGTATAACTAGCAAAGTTTCGAGCACTCTACCTAGGCAACATTCTGGTGCAGTAAAAACAGGAGTACCAGGAGACCTTCGAAGCTCATCATTGCTGCCCTGTATACATCCAAAGGAACATTGGATTTTGTAAAACATTTCCTCCCAGTAATTGAATCCTCATTGTCCAACGTTAACATTTAATAAAAAATACTCACCTAACAATAGTCAACAGTAGGCATTTGTAATTGTCTATAACTATGAAATGGTGTAGTTTGAGAGGTCATGTTTAGAACACATTCACTATCAGAAAGGAAGGTACACTCAGAGAGCAACTTTCTTACCTCAAACATCCTGCTAACACTGAAGTTGGAAATCTTAACTGTTCCATCGCTGCCAACCAGAAGGTTTTCTGGTTCGATATCTCCATGAAAGATATTCTGCACAGTAATTTTCAGGTTCCCAACTAAGAAAGTGGATGGAGGCAAGTCCAAATTTAACACAGTAAAAAGAAGATAAGTTTCAATATTAAGCTATTTTATTTTCCAACAATAGAGAGAATGATTGGAATTCTCCTTCAAATTGTTTTAGTGAAAACAAGGTATGCAATATGTAAATATTTCAAAATTTGGTAACAAAAAAATGGCAGAATCAAAGCTTGATACAAATTGATACAATCATTGTAAATGTTTTGTATTATATGATATAACATGCTTGACACATTCACTATTCTGCTTGAATTCAAATATGTAATTGACAACACGCAGTTAAAAGGCTAAAATGTCCATACCAACTTTCTGTATTGCAGTGAAAAAAAGGGCTTTCAAAACAAAACCTGCTTGATTTTTATGTAGGAAACCAAAAAAATTTGACTAACACTGTCAATTCTTGCAGGCATTAACCTTTGCTACACCACATTAATGCACAGACTTATGCACAAAGGAAATGAATTATAAACAAAATTTAAACAAGCAAAAGACACAACATACCTACCCTGATAAGTGAACAAAAATACAAAAGCCTATCATCCAAAACCTGCAATTAAGCTAAATAATATCAATGCCGTCATGTCATATCATGTACATGAATGGATGATTGAGTTTAACTGAAAGATGAGAGTAGTAAACGATTAAGATTTTGCGGGGAGTCAATACCCCAACCAGTACCCTTGCATGGTGGTAAAGCTTGTGCAAACATCATGTTTGTTTGATAATTGCATTGCCAAGGAAAGAAGCTTTGTCTGGCTGGTTTCAGTTTCGTTTACCACTTGGCAAGGATATATGTGGTGCGTTCTTGACTCCACTACGCATCCTTCATGATTTTTTTTCAGTTACATATATCATGTGATCTCAGTAATCCCATTGCTGTCCATCTCAGGACAAAGGTGAAAGCAGGCAGGAGGAGGTGGTTGTGGCTGTTACTGTGAGGGACAAATCAACACCCAGTTCAATGCGAGCAAATTGGTGTTGAGATCCCCTCATAACTGCCCAGTGCAAATGCCAACTCCCCTTACCTTGCACGTTAAACATTGATTGGTATGGACCAAACAAAAACAAAAAAGCTTATGGGGACACAAAAGAACTAGACAGTGAGGATTAAGAGGGAGAGATTTATGTCAAGCATATTCACAGTGCAGAGCTACCTTGATTTTCTGCACGGTACAGGATATGAGGTTGTTCACTGTCTCCACTGATTCTACTGTGAGTTTGGCTGTTGGCAAGCTGTTGACTAATATCTGGAATGCAACTGTTAAAAGTGATCCTCCCACACGCGGGCTGTTGACTCCAACGCCCTTTCCAGTAGGGTTTAGTGCAAGGGGCCTGCATTCTGGTCCGTTTGGAAGAATGGCAAATCCAGAGGGTAAGTGGGCAACATAAGCTGGATCACCCCCACTCATAACCACATGCATGGCTGGGATGTCCACTAGAGCATAAACTACAAGAGACCCCGATGCATCTGTGCAAGTCTCTTGCAGGATCAACATGCTGCTGCTTTCGTTGGAATTCATGGCCTAAAATCGAAAACATTCACAGTTAAGGTTAGGGTTTCATGAGAGGAATTATTCTCCAAGAAGCATTTCGAAGAAAAAGAAAAGGGACATATGCTTGCTCTTAGAAGAGAAACACAGTTGCCAGGATCTTGTCCTTTCGGAATGTGAGCCATTTCTTGCATTGGACCTCCATTTGACAGTATATCCCATTGTTCCAGTTTTTATTTTTATCAGTGGTCAGTAGAGAGTACCGGCTGTGGATGAAACGAAATAGAAAAAACAATGGCATGCTATGAATTATTGATTCCAATTATTCCTTACCTCGCTTCTGAGTCTCTCATCCCTAATCTTTGCGGAGAAACAAGAAGCCACACGCTGGCTACGTGGCACTCAGGCAGGAAGAAAGACACGAAACCAAGAAGGAAGACACGTTTCATCACTGCGAAGACACGTTTTGGTTCAGTCACTGCGAAGAGTTTCATCGTCGCCAGGAGGGCCTTTCATGGCCTATTGCCAGATCCTCTTTTTTTGTCTTCCAGCTGCTGGAAAAAATAACATTTTTCTATGAAAAAAAATAGATTAAATCAACGGCAGAAAACACCCCAATCGTCTAACACACAGAATCAATGGCTCAGGATCGCACACGTCACATTTTAGGGATGTATTTAGGGAACGCTTTACGGTGTAAAAATCTTGTATTTGAATCATGTTTTTTCATGGTGGAAATAGATTTAGCACATGAGGCACCCAGAATCTTGAAGTTTGACAACTATAACCTGGATTTACGAAAATCCCTGCTAGATTTTCTCAAAATATTATTGAAATTTCCATGATTTTTAATGCAAAAAAAGGTTTGGTAAGACTACTGCATTTGGTGGAATAAGCTTTTGGTGACATGGAACCATTTTCATGGAAAAAAACATAAATGTTATCCCTAATCCTAAAAATATCATATGACAGGTTTTCAAATATCAGAGTGTTCCGATAGCCACAAAAGCCCCCGCAAGATAAAAAAAAATGGAATGGTCTTGTACTCCTTACAATTTGACTTCCAATATCGAATAGGAGCTTCAATAAATGTATATTGTGGAGAAACAGCCTTGTGAATGTGTTGTAGAACTCTATCCCAAATTACCTTGGCAAGTTGGCAAGATATAAGCAAATGGAAGGCTTCTTCGTTTGTTGCCCTGCACAATGGCAAGATATAAGCAAATGGAAGGCTTCTTTGTTTGCTGCCCTGCACAAACAACATCTGATGCAGGAGCATCTAGCTCAGGGAAGGACATGGTTGGAAGTTTGTCTCTTTCAAACAGTTTGAGTTGCATTAGTTTTCACTTTCTAGGAGTGGGTGTCTCAGCCAATGTTAATGTTTGCTTACGTATTTCTTTTTACTTTTTTTTAGTTTTATTTAAAACTTGTTTTTAATTTACAAAGCAAGAAAAGACAGTTATTCAGAAACCATTTAATGTAACCACATATTGTAACTACTGGCAGTTTACTAACTGTCTAATGTTCTCTACAAAACTAAAGGAGAAAACAACTAATGGAATCTTTTTCCATCATAGAATTGAATGAAGAGAAAGCACAAAAATATTTACTGCAGAAAAACATTTGAATCCATTCATGTTACAGCTCTAGAATTATTCCTACAGAGTTCCGTTGAATTATTTTCTTTTCCATAAGCACAATGAATATACACAAGTGAATAGTAAGCATCAAAAGCGAGGAGAGCTCCGAGACAAGCAGCGACGCAAACAGAGCAAATATACGAGGAACAAAAAAGTCATTATCCACAGAGACAAGCTTAAGTACAGACACGATTACATTTCCATTTTCATTTGCAAAATTTGAACAATCAAAAGCACAACATTTATATATATAATATATATATATATATATTATATATATTTATTATATATATTATATATATTATATAATATATATATTGTCAAACCGAGCGTACGTATATTGTTCAAATGACCAATAAATAGAACTGAGTTGACCGAACTACAAAACCCTCGCGAGGTCACTGCAGGACCATTTAAATACATACATGACCACAAACATAGAGTCGAAATGGAGCCACACGCAAAGTGACAAGAGATCACAGAGCCAAGCCAAACTACAACTAAGACTCATAAAACCCTATGAACAATGAACCCTTAGTCTAACAACAGAAAGACACCAAGGAGCGACCCTACCCAGTTCAGGTGTAGGAGACCCGGCGTGAGGACCACGAGCAGACCATCACTCACCTACAATGGCCAACAACCAGGCCATTAGCAATGAAGCACAAGAAAACTATAGCTACGTTAATAGACTGTAACCATAACAGAGGGTTGAGTTGTGAGAATTTACTGGAGAAGAGTCGAGCTTGTGTAAGCCAACAGAGAAGTCACGGAGTGAGGTCGCAGCCACAAAGTTGCTCGCTGTCAGTGCTTGACAAAAACAAAGTAAAAGTGACTAGCATAGAAAGAGGGCTTACCTTCGAGTGACTTCCGAGTGGAAGCTGGAAGCCAAGTGACTCCATGGCTGCAACCTGAGACAAAACCAAACAAATAATCGACCTGTGAAGCCAGCGCATGGAGGGGAGACAAATAAAAAAAGTTGCAACTGAGAATACAAGTATAGCTAAGCAAAAGTTGACCACAGAGACCGATACCGAGGGTTTCACACCTAGGTCTCGAAGCCGAGCATAGAACAGGTCGAGACATTGTCCACATGTGAAAATCCACACCACATTGCAAACCAGGCACAGTAAAAGTGAAATCTCAAACAAGTGATAGAGCAAACCCTCGTATAGCAAAACTAGAGACCTCACCAGCAACATAGCGGCACAACAAAAAGAACAATGTAAATGAAATGAACAGTCAGGGTTTCGGGGCATAGAAGGAGCAGGAAGGAACAAAGCCCGAGACCTGGACACATGTCCTCGTCTCCATAAACCAACAGTACCACTGCATTAAAGTCAACCAACCACCGTTTAATAAAAAATCCAATCAACGTATTTATCATTAATTCGAAAGTCGTAAGGGCTGGACCGATCAAATTTTGGTATCAGAGCAGGAACAATTAACTATTTTTTCTTATAAAATGGAGGCTGGAAGAAGAGGTGATGGCAGAGCTATTTGAAGAGTAGTAGATGAGAGCTTGAGGGAAGAGATTAGGATCTTGAATGCCCGCTTGGCGGCAGTAGAAGCAGGAAGGAGAAGGGATTCGGAAGTAGCGGATGACAGTGAAGAAGAAGTTGTAGTTACAACAGATTGATCAGATGAAGAAGGACCTGGAATCAAATTGTTAAGGTCAGTCTTGTTGGCTAGCAGTAAGCTAAAGCCTGAAATTCCGAATTATGATGGCAGTTTGTCTACAGAAGTGCCGTTGGACTGGATTAGTGAGCTGGACAAATATTTTGAATGTGAGGAGGTCAGCGAAGATAGGAGAGTTAAATTCATTGCTACTAAGCTGAAAGAACACGCAGCCTTATGGTGGGACAGTGTCCAAGCAGAGAGGAGAAGATTGAATAAGTTACCAATTAAAAAGTGGACAAGAATGGTCGCCAAGATGAAGGGAAGGTTTTTGCCCAAAGATTACTAGATTGCTCTGCATCGACAGGTATAGAATTTGAAGCAGAGAGGAATGACGGTGAAAGATGAAGAATTCTATCAGGTGAATTTGAGAGATGGTTATAGTGAGGACACCCCAGAAAAGACAACAAGGTTTGTGAATGGCCTAAGGCTAGAGATATTGGATGAGATAAGTATTCTTTCTTCGAAAACCATAGACGAAGCATACAGAGTGCCTTAAAGGCAGAAGAAAAGATCACAAGAAAGTAGAATGCCAGGAGAGGACAAGGAACTGGCAGAGGGAAAGGACAATCCTTTAGTAGAGGAAGAACTGCCAACAACAGTGAAGAGGGCAGTAGTTCAAAGACCTTAGGGACAACAGAAAAGGAAGGTAGCACTAGAGGAGGAAGGCCATACTAGAGAGGAAGTGGAAATGGCAGAGGTAGAGGAGCTGCCTACCAGTGCTACAAGTGCCACAAGTGGGGGCATAGATCCTTTGAGTGTCCTGAAGGAGAACAGGCTGGTCAAAGAGGAGCATATGTTGCTCAGACAGAAGAAGCAGAGGCACCACCTCAAGAGGTAGATAATGTACCGGAGACAGGAGAGGCCTTAGTCTTGAAAAAGGTACTGCTGAAACTAGCAAAAGAAACAACTGAAAAAACCCAAAGACAGGCGTTATTTGGACTATGTGCAAGTCACATGGCAAATGTTGCAAACTGATTATAGACAGTGGAAGCACTGATAATCTAGTTGCAACCGAGATGGTGGAGAAATTGGGTTTAAAATGACTAAAGCACCCAACTCCCTACAAGGTGTCGTGGTTACAGAAGGGTCACCAACTGCTAGTTGATGAGTAGTGTGAGGTGGAATTCCATATTGGCAAGTATAGGGACAAAGTTATTTATGATGTCATGCCCATGAAAGTGTGTCATATTCTGCTAGGTAGACCGTGGCAGTATGACCGAAAAGTTGTTCATGATGGGAAAACCAGTTGTTACAAGTTTGTTGAGGATGGGATTAAACATACGCTAGTACCCATTAAGGAGGAAGAAACAACAAAGACTAGTGGAATAAAAGTATTATTGGTGGGTGGAAAAGAATTTCGGAAATAGATTGAAGATGACGAGGTGAAGTATGTTGTTGTAAGGAGACCAAACAGTGCTGTTGCACACCGAAATTTCTGATTTACCTGAAGAAATCCAGGAAATGTTGCAGGAATTCAGCGACATTGTGGTGGACGATCTACCAGATAAATTTCCACCAAAGCGGAGTATCAATCATCACATAGATTCCATCCGTGGAGCTAGTTTACCGAATAAAGCTGCTTACCAGATGACACCCAAAGACAATGAGGAGATTAGGAAATAGGTACAGGAGTTGTTGGATAAGGGACTGATTCGAGAAAGCTTAAGCTCGTGTGTAGTTCCGACTATTCTAGCTCCCAAGAAAGGAGGCAAGTGGCAGATGTGCACAGATTCACGAGCAATAAACAAAATTACGATCAGGTACAGGTTTCCATTGCCATGAATGGATGACATGATGGACTGTTTGAGCAAGGCAGCATATTTTTCGAAGATAGATCTAAAGAGTGGATACCACCATATTAGAATCTGAGAAGGGGAAGAATGGAAAACATCTTTCAAAACTAATGAAGGGCTGTATGAATGGCTGGTGATGCCATTTGGATTGAGTAACGCCCCTAGTACTTTTATGCACCTGATGAACAAGATATTGAAGGAGTTCATTGGGAAATTTGTGATTGCGTATCTTGACAATATACTGATTTTCAGTAAGACCAAGGAGGAACATTTTTGACATGTTCGATATGTTCTAGAGAGGTTGCAGCAAAACAAGTTGCTGATAAATCTGAAAAAATGTATTTTCTTTCAGAAGGATTTAGTCTATTCGGGTTTCGTGATTGTAGAAAATGAGCTGAAAATGGACCCAGAAAAAGTTGCAGTTATACTTAGCTAGCCATCCCCTAGGAGTCTGTTCGAAGTTCGAAGTTTTCATGGGTTGGAAAGTTTCTATTGCAAGTTTGTAAAGGATTTTAGTGGAATCTGGGCACCTATGTTGGGTACAATCAAGAAGGAAAGTCAACCTTTTCAATGGACTGAAGCTACAGAGAAGAGCTTCCAGATATTGAAGAAGAAGATCACTGAGAGGCCAATTTTGAGGCTACCTGACTTCAACAAACTTTTTCAAGTTCGTTGTGATGCCAGTGGTACAACCATTAGAGCTGTACTTAGCCAGGAAGACAAACCAGTGGCCTATTTCAGTGAAAAATTAAATGAAAGTAGGCAAAAGTATACATCTTATGACAAGGAGTTTTATGCCATCGTCCAAGCTTTGAAGCATTGGAGACATTATCTGTTGGGTAATGAGTTTGTTTTGTTTTCTGATAATTCTGCATTACAGTATGTTATGCAGCAACATAAGCTGAATCACAAACATGCAAAATGGGTGGAGTACTTACAGAGATTTACGTTCATATTAAAGCATATTAGTGGTCAAGCAAGCAAGGTAGCAGATGTACTAAGCAGAAGAGTTCTACTCTTGCAGGAGAACATGATACAAGTGTTGGGATTTGAACACTTGAAAGAGTTGTATCAAACAGATGCAGATTTTAAGGAGGCTTATGAAGCCTACCAGAATCCATTATTGAGAAACAATAGTCCATGGTTGGGCTATAACTTGCAGGAGGAGTTGTTATTCAAGAGAGGATAGTGGTGTGTCCCAGAATGTTCGATGAGGGAGAACATCATCCAGGAAAAACATAGTGGAGGTCTAGCTGGACATTTCGTTATTCATAAAACCTTGGATCAGCTCAGTCATTTCTATTACTGGTCGAAGATGCGAAGAGACGTACAGCGGTATGTGACCACATGTAAGATATGTCAGTTGGTGAAAGGGCACAATCAGAACACGGGGTTGTACACACCCTTGCCTATTCCAAATAGACCGTGGGATTCAGTCAGTCTAGACTTTGTCCTAGGTCAGCCCAAGACACAACGAGGTTTTGATTCCATCATGGTGGTGGTGGATCGATTCTCAAAGATGGCACACTTTATCCCTTGCAGAAAAACCAGTGACGCTACCCATGTAGCACACTTGTTTTTCAATGAAGTCGTCAGACTACATGGCTTACCTAAGTCCATAATTTCTTACAGGGACGTGAAATTCACAGGGCATTTTTGGTGCACCTTGTGGAAAAAGCTGGACACAAAGTTAAATTTCAGCTCCGCTTATCACCCACAGACTGATGAGCAAACGAAGGTGGTGAACAGAAGTTTAGGAAACCTGCTACGGAGTCTAGTTGGAGAAAATTCATGAATTTGGGATCATGTACTTGCTCAAGTGGAATTCTCTTACAACGATTCACGGAATCAAAGCACAGGAAGTAGTCCTTTTGAGATATTATATGGAATGCATCCCCAAGGAGTGCATGAGCTACAGGATTTGGGACAGTTAGAGAAAAGAAGTGCTGACGGGGAAGACTTTGCAAGAGCAATTAACGACCTACATGAGTAGGTGAAGATGAAATTACAGGACAACAGTCAAAGGTACAAAGAGAAAGCAGATCTGAAACGACATGAGGTACCATTTAATGTAGGGGATCAAGTTCTAGCACATCTGCACAAGGAAATATTTCCTAAGGGCGAATACAATAAGCTAAAATTCAAAAAAATTGGACCTTGTAAAATTCTGCATAAGTTTTCTGCAAATGCCTATGAATTGCAATTGCCTCCAGGTATAGGAATATCGCCCATTTTTAATGTGGCAGATTTATTCCCATACACTGCTAATCTGGAAGAGGACAGTTCGGCACAGCCAAAGTGGGACACCCAGGAAAGGAGTAGTTCATGGATGAGACAAATGCCTATGGCTTAGCCACTTGAAATCGAAGGAATCCTTAACACACAAGTGGCCAGGCAAACTCGGAGAAAGGAGTACCTACAATACCTCGTCAAGTGGAAGAATTGCCCTATTGAGGAAAGTTCCTGGCTTGATATAGGACAGTTACAACGTGCAGGGTATTCTATCGAGGAGCTGATGGATTGGAGCCATGATCTTTCACCTATCCCGGGAACCTGATGCAGGAGCATCCAGCTCAGGGAAGGACATGGTTGGAAGTTTGTCTCTTTCAAATAGTTTGAGTTGCATTAGTTTTCATTTTCTAGGAATCGCTATCTCAGCCAATGTTAATGTTTGTTTACAAATTTCTTTTTAATTTTTTTAGTTTTATTTAAAATTTGTTTTTAATTTACAAAGCAAGAAAAGATAGTTATTCAAAAACCATTTAATGTAACCACATATTGTAATTACTGGCAGTTTGCTAATTGTCCAGTGTTCTCTACAAAACGAAAGGATAAAACAACTAATGGAATCTTTTTCCATCATAGAATTGGATGAAGAGAAAGCACATAAATATTTTCTGAAGAAAAACATCTAAATCCATTCATGTTACAGCTCTATAATTATTCCTACAAAGTACTGTTGAATTATTTTCTTTTCCATAAGCACAGTAAATATACACAGGTGAACAATAAGCATCAAAAGCAAGGAGAGCTCCTAGACAAGCAGCAGCACAAACAGAGCAAATATACGAAGAACGAGAAAGCCATTATCCATAGCGACAAGCTTCAGGTATAGACACGATTACATTCCCATTTTCATTTGCAAAATTTGAACAATCAAATTCACA
>APFE030281574.1:0-11579 GCA_000404065.3 Pinus taeda | reverse complement strand
AGGTGCTGACCTACAGAAGGCTACAACCTTCTCTTTTCTTCCAGGGACCACATTTCATAAATTTTCAAACTAGATCCAAAACATCAAGTACATGTGCATCATACAATATCTTTTAAACAAATAACTTCTCAGAATGCAGTAACCAGAAAATAACACCAGTAACCAGACACCAATTTAAATGCAGATATCTGTAGGAACAGATAAAAGACAACTAAAATATATTTCAAGAAAGGTTCGCAACTTCATCGAAGGAAACCTGCAGATATCCACACTTCTACTGTGACAAGTTTGCGCAACCCCGCACCTGCACTGTCTACTATTCAACGCACCTCCACACCTTCTCCGCCGATTCAACTGTGCACCTACGCACCTGCTTCTTCTCTGGTTCTGTGCACCTTCACACCTGCTTCTTCTCTGGTGCTGCGCACCTCTGCACCTGCTTCTTCTCTGGTGCTGCACACCTCCGCACTGTGCCGTTGCTACTCCTGCGCACCTCCGAATTTAGACAGTTTATCAGTTCTTAAACATACCCCAGACTGTCTAAATCACAGATCCATTCATGCGTCAAAGGGATCCCAACTTTTCAGTAGATCTGACTTATAATGCTCCAGTTTTCCTTGATTCAGATTCAACTATGTCTCACCAACCGATTATCAAAAATTCAGATCTTGCTCTTCTTAAGATTTTCAACACCCTTGTATTTTGCCAACTGATCTCCTTTCCCTTTTATAGTCAAGACCTTACTCAAACCATGGATTTAAACCATTGAGAAACAATACTAGGGATCCAAAACCTAGGTTCAATATTTTAGATGCCAAAACCATGGACCAAAACCATAGGATCAAAAACGTTGGACCAAATACCATGGACCAAACATAAGATGCGCGTTTTTCTCTACATGAAAGTCCATGCATTTTAGGTTTGCACCTTTTGTGTGGGAGACCTATGAACATATTCGCACCTTTTCAACGGTTCTCCTATGCAACCTGCCGATGACCGCATCTTTTGATTTGTGCACCTGCAGAACCAGAAAATAACTTTGTTGCACTATAATTTATCACCTAAGAAGAGTGGGTTGCCATCAAGTACAACATATGTATTATAATGCCAACATAGTGAAACTCTCCTACACCTGAAGGGGGGAGTTTATATTTTGGAGAAGATTGTCTCTCCTTTCAGCTGATAAAGGGGGGGAAATGTCAATGAAATTGACAAGTGGTTGTTAAACTGAAAGTCTCGACAACATCAGCAAATTCGCCAGTGGGCGATTGACAAAAAAAGAAGCAGTGAGCAGCTTTCATCATAGCAAAAGAAACATTGAGTTTTTTTTCGACATCATCAGCTAGTGGGCGATCATCATCAGCAAATATGCCATTGGACGTTCATCAAATTATGTCAGTAGACACCGGATGCTATTTTCAAGAAAAGGATAGTTGGATCCTTTTGCAGCTTGGCATGTGATGGAGCTTCCAAGCGACATTCGGAGATGAATTAGGCATGCAGCTGATTCATGTTCTCTTCAGATTTGAGTTTTTTCAGCATCCAGCATTGGCATTTTTTAGGCAGTGTTTTTTTTAGGAGCAACTTGAGAACTTGGCAGATGGTTCCTTGTTCTTTTTGGATTTATCATTGGGGGGGGGGGAATTTCAGCCTCACTCTCTTAAAAACAATTATAAATCCAAATAAATTAATTAATTAAATTAAATCATGAGAGTTAGTTCCTCAAACTAGGGAGTTTAGTTAGGAGGAGAGATTATCTCCAACTAGTTATCCTAAGTTAGTGTGTAGTTGAGAGATTGTTTCAACCATAGTGTCCAAGATAGATGTACTATCTTGAGACCAACATCCTTATGTATTTATTTGTATTATTATCAATATTTTTATATTGGATTGATTAATAATGAGAATGTGAGGAATGTTGTAGGCTCTCTACCTTTGCCACCAATATTTTGTGTCTAGTTTTTATGTGTGTTTTCTGTAATCTGTTTGAGTTAATTTCATTTTTCAATAAGAAAATGTTAGGTAAGAAAGAAAAGAAAACAAATAAACTCTGAAAGTGAGCAAGTATAAATTCCACTACTATTGTTTCTGCAAAATAATGGTTGTGTGCAGCTTGTCATAAATGCCACAACCCATGACACTCAAACTGTTTAATCTTGACTGCTTCATGCTTTAAATTTGATGTTATAGTTAGAGAATAAAGATCTGGCCAACTTGTTTAATCTTGGCAGATCAGTAGTTAGGTAGAGAATAATAAGGTGCTCATCAATTTAATATGAGCCCTCGGATGTTATAGGGTTAGAATTAGATAGTTTTCTTTTGTAAAATAAAAAGAAAGGAAAAGGGTTTGCTAGCTTAAATGCACCCATTAAGTGAAGAAAAAATGATATGATAAGCAAAGGGTAAGTAGAAGAAAGGTTGCAGAAGTATGATAATTCATTGGAAAAAATGTACATTTATCATGTTTTACCATCTCTTTCTATTTCCATGAGGCAATTACACAAAGCAAATGAACGTCTACAAGATAAATTAATTAACTTCCCTCATCCTCATTCATCCCTATATTTACTAATTTCCCCTTCCCACCTTCATATAGTTCATATTCATTCATTTTCCATAAAAGTCCCTTTTCCTAAGGTTACAATCCTTTTTGCCTAGGAAAAGTGAAAGCCCCATGCTAAATCCCGTTTTACCCAAAAAATCCACAAAAGGTTGTTTAGCCTAAGTATTGATATATATATGTGAAAAGCAAATAACTCATAAAAAGCATTATACTTAGTCTATTTCCCCTTTCTGCTCATATTTCATATTAAGTCTAACTTATATTATTAAACCCCTAAAAGTTCCTTTTCTCGTATATATTAACTTCCTTTATTAAAATACCCCGAAACCAATAGTTTTATTATAAAAACTATGTATTTAATAAAACATCGCATCGACGGATTGCAAGCCTTTCAACATGAATGAACCCTCCTTGCATTGTGATATGCAATTGTGATGGACTCGGACTCGACGCAATATATATCATAATTCAATTCCATTTCACAACCGCCTTCATCGTAAGTCCCAGCTAAAGCATTACCCTCCACCATTGCGATCTCCAATATGTGATGGGAACCCAGACCCGATGCAGTCTTAACCATGATATATTTTCCACATTGCATCCAGCCCCTATAGCATTCCTTTGTGATGGGCCTTTCCTTCACTAAACTGCAATTGTGATATGTGATGAACCCGAACCTGATATCATTTATCCACCCCAATTCATACTTTTTCAAGTTCGCCATATCGTCTTTTGCAAAGGATTTCTTTGTTAAAATGTTTTTATGATTTAAACGAGGAAATAACCTAAACCTCCATTTAACCACTAATATTAGTTTTAAACCATAATAAATCCATCCCGCCATGATTAATCATGGGCCCCTCCATTGCTCTTTCCTCTTAACTCCGCACTGTTCTTTCACTCCACCATCATTCGATCAAATGCATTCAAATCCAACGACCCTCAGCAATTTCGGGTTGGCTCTTTGTTCGGGAATTACCCGCTCGAAAAGTGGTATTCCACTGACCACGATGAAAACTAAAACCACCTCCCGCATAATGACAAAATCGCCACTGTTCACTTTACGCCATAATTAAAAAAGTAAACTGTTTTTCCATTTAAACACAAAAATCACCATTTTGCCTTATTTCGCTTGTTTCCACAGTGAAGCCTCCATAAACCTCTACGACCAATAAAACCATTGTTTTACCTTCCGATACGCTCTAGACTCCTTCCAATATCCTTTCAAGCTCAATAAAGCGATTGATATCCTCTTTTCTCACCTATGTTTTCTTAACGATTTCTGTGTTTTGTAGGTAGAAACTTATGTTCAAGGCTTACAAAGAAAAAACCCTGCATACAGTTTGAAGACAAATACGAAGATCTTACTCTTGAAAATCACAATAAAAAAACCTGAAATGCACAGTAAAGGTAAAAAGGAACACAATAAAGGTTACTCAGCAGGGTCAAAGGATATTCATAGAGTTTAAAGAGTATCATATGAAAGATTAAATGAAGGAATAAACCAACGTAAATGATACAAACAATCAAGTAGCTTAAAGGGAAAAATATCAAACAAAAAAGCCAACAGAACTTGAATAAAAGGGACAACAAGAAGCAGTTCAATAGTTGCCCCTATCTTCTTGCATGAAGATCTTTCCTTTCCTAAAAAAAATCTTAATCGGTTTTTAGGATATTTTCTTAGTTTCATTATTGTATAAATAACTCTCTTCTGGAGTTGTTAATGGTTCGAAGTTCAAGATTCATTGTTCATTGCCTGCTAAATGGTGACTATTCATTCTACTTTGAACCTGGTTGCACCTTTGAAGGAAGTTTTTCTAGACACTTGATGTACTTAGTCTTTCTGGAACCTTAATACAAAGCAGAGGATTCTGAATTTGGTTTTACACAGTTTGTGTTATCCTGTAAATTTTTCCAGTTATCAATCATTATGTTTTTCTTCATATGCTTATGACTTATAGAGATATCTAGGTAGGAATAATTGTGTCTCAATTTATTCCTATAAGCGCCTGAAGTGATCATCTATTAAGAGAATGGATTAATGAACTGTCTATTTAACTAATCCCCTCTAATCAATAAATCATCAACATCTTTTGTAAGCTTAAATATATTGCCTTGAATCTTTGAAATGTAGTTTGTAAGGTTTTCATACTTATGATTGTTCTGTTTTATAGTCTGGAAACTATGATAATCATATTATTTTATGTCTTCTTCTCACCATTGTTTGATCTATATCACTGTGTAAAGCTTTATAGCATCTCTTTGCTGAGATATTAATATTATCCAAAGGCTTACGTATTTCAATTCTAAATCTATCTTCATTCATTGGGCTTCCAAAACTAAAACCAAAAACCCCAAAACAATTATTTTAGATGCTCTGGCATTGGTAGTTGATCTACTACTATCTCAGAGGTACAACATCATACTGGCACTGTTGCCGGGGATTCGAATTTCTTTTAAGTTTCCGTTGGGACAATGATATTCATTCATTATTTTCCTTTAAGGTGATTAAAGGGTTTAGGAAGGTCAAAATCATTCACCTATGGGATTCCACACTCCCAAGCTGGCACCTTTTAAACATACCAGATCTCGTTCAGAAGCTGACATAGTTAGTCCTCTGTCAGATCTTGAAAGGCTTCTGAGAAAAGCCATTTCTAAAAGGGGGCACCAACCATCTTCTTCTTCCTCTTTAGTCCTACAGTATGAATAATTAGAATCATTTGACCCCTATAGTAATATCCCATCTGATTTTGATTACTCCCATTTATCACCTAGTGTTGCTGAACTTCTAGATAAAGGAGTTGATTTTAAGTCAACCTACCTTATTCATTCATTAGAATCTCATCCAATACCCACACTACCACCAGGATAACCTGAAACTGAATCTGATTTGGGTGTTAATCTACCAGAATTTAAACCCACAGATTTCATATCCACTACCACCTATCATTTTCCTTCAATTTTTGACCGACCTGAAGCTTCTTCTTCTGAACAACCTGAGGAGACCTTCTCTATATATTCCAATCCTCTCTTTGAAACAAAAGAAGGTATTCCTTTACTGGTCCCAAAGTTAGTACCAAGACTCCTTTGAAGTCTTTCATGGGATTTCCTCCTCCTTCACCTCGAACTAGTTCATCAACCTCTGAATCACCATCTTCTTCCCCTACTTCTACTTCATCCTCTACATCCACACAAACACCACATACTCCACCTGGACAACCTCGTACACCTCAAGCACCTCATGCACCACCTATTGTCATGGCTTTCCGACCTATTGTAAAAGCTAGATATGTTGCTTTATTCTTACCTAATAACCTTGATGCATTCCCAACTGGATACTTAAAATACCTTCCCAAGTACAATAGAGAAACTGGTCCCTCAGCTGAGGACCATATTCAAGCTTTCCTAGACTTTGCAGACAACATGAATATGAACAAGAAATTTTTTATATGAGATTGTTTATACAGTCACTTGAAGGAAATGTGAGGATTTGGTTTAGGCAGTTACCAATAGCTTCCATTAGAAATTGGGAAGAGCTTACAACCATATTTAAAAATCAATGGGGTGTGAAAAAGGATCCTCTTTAATTCCTCATAGAATTTGAAGAGCTTAAAAGGAACTTCGGTGAACCAATATCAGATTTTATCAAAAGATTCAATAAACTCTATCACAAAATGTCTGTTGATTGTAAACCCCCTGTAGCAGCAGCTAAGTCTAGATTTTCTAAAGCTTTTGATGATGACTTTGTTGTTATGCTATGAGAGAGGACTTCAAGAACTCTTGAAGATATGCAAACAAATGCTATAGAAGTAGAAGCAAATAGGGAAGCCTCAACTCTTTAAAACTTAAGGAAGAAAAGGCCCAAAGAAAACTCAAATCTATTCATGAAGCCTCTAGTTCCTCTAAGACAATCAAAAGACTCAAAAATAGATGAAATAACATTTCTTCTTAGAAACCTATCAAATAGGATTTCAAAGATTGAAACCCAACCTAGGTTAATACAACAAACAATGACTAGACCGCAAAACCAAAATCAAGGTCAGTATAAAAGAAATCCACCACTACAAATTCTTCAGAGACCTAGTAATGATCAACAGGTTCCTACTCCTCTATTGATATATGATCAACAACCTAATGATAATACTATGACAATTACTGAAGATATTAATAGTATGGATTCTTCTTCCAATCAAGCAGCCATCATTCCTCTCTCACAACAAAATTAGGTTCAAGAAGATCAGGAAGCTTCACAGGTCTCTAAATATCATGCTTTCTTTGAATTTTTAATTGCAGAATTAAACAAGAGGTATGATCTTAGGCCTAGGCCTAGTCCTGGGAGACCTCCAAAGGAAACTCCAATAATTGAACCACGTACCAAAACTGCTGAAGCTCAAACAACGCTTATTCAGCCCTTAGATCAGGTAATTGATACTACCCAAATTGGTAAAAACATTTTGACTACATTAATGTTGAAAAAGAATTACAGAGGGTTAAGATCCCAATTCCATTGTCAGAACTTTCTAAAAACCCTGGTTACAAAAGCCAACTCACAAAATGGATATAAAATACCTCGGTTGATGTTGAAGGTGATGTCATAAGTCTATAAGGTGAAAAACCAGCAGTAGTTTTTGGCCCCAGTTCAAACATGATAGATGAGATAGTGCCTCCTTTCTATGTAACTCTTAAAACAAATGATTCCATGTTGTATAATTGTATGCTTAATTCAGGAGCATCACATAACCTTATGCCAAAATCTATCATGGACCATTTGAAAATTGACATAACTAAATCCTACCATGACTTGTACACTTTTGATTATAAAAGGGTGCCCTGTTTGGGATTGATCAAGGATTTGGTGGTTACCCTTGCCTAAATTCTATAGTATTTTCTCTACAGATCAACTAGCTCACTGATATCATGTATAAATTTCACCTACAGATCCAACTGATATATGCAATGTACTAAAGCATAATACTAGATCTACATCTACCATAAACTTTGCGGAAGCTTAATTGAACATGAGCAACATCAAGAATGAACACATATAACTGATAAGAAGGAATCAATCATACATAACATAGAATATATAACTGGGGAAAGTAAGAGCATAAAACCCCAACACTGAATTATCAATCAAGTGGAAATCCTCAACAACATACAAAAAGAATCAGCTCAAAAGCTATCCTGCTCTCTCTGTACTATGATGATGTAGCTGATGGACTACCTAGCCTTGTATATAGAGGCTGCACCTCAGTCCAAGCTCCTATTTCCTTGCACAGATTTGATTGGGGTCCAATTACAAAACACATGTAAATTGGCCTGATCATACCTGTTCTCCCCTCAGGTCCAACTACACAGTCATAGAAGGAAGAAGCTTCCTTCCCCATGCAAGGAACAGTTATTAGAAATATCCTAGCATCTGATAGTACACTGTCCCACATCTGATCTCAATTGGGTCTATGATAGAACTGACATGCATCAGTTATCCATGAGTGAATACACATTTATCTGAAAATAATAGTTGTCACATGCATGCAAGCATCAACAAACTGTATCTCATTAATTTAGCAATCTGTTAAATTAATCTAACTAGACTTGACTAAGTTAAACTAAGTCAACTGATCCTCTCAATATAGAACTCATCCTTAATTCCTCAATCAATGGAGCAAATCAAGGACATGTTCCCCAATTAGTAGAGAAATAATTGCATGTTCTCACAAAGACTTCAAGTTTTCTTTTCCTTAACTAATTAACTCATGGAGAATTAATTAATTAATATTCCAAACTACTGGTAAGACCAAATTCGAATTTACTTCCTATAGATAGACTAGGGATTGCTATAAATAGGAAGGGGCCTAGAAATGCTATTTTTAGAAGATGCTATTTTTAGCAGTTTCACCTCTCACCCAAGGTGGCCAAAATTCCACACTTGCCAAATTGTTATTTTTAGCAATTTCTATTTTTACATTTCTTGTTGCACACTTTTCAACACTCCCTCTCAACAGGAAAGGCTTCCTCTAGAACCTGATCCTGTAACTCTAGAATGTTCTGCATGCAACACATCTACCAAGTGTGGTTGCTCCAACAACACTCAGAACAAAAAACTCCCAACTGACTTCTCTGTTGGGCTAGAAACATACTCTAATGTTGAAGCTGTACCTGCTGCTGACAAGTGCTCCCTCTCTGACCTCTGTGCTATTGCAACATCTCCATGCCTCTCACACCGTTGCACCGTTCTCTGTGCTACCCTGCACTGTGCAACACACTTGTGCCTCTCGCATTGTTGCAGCCTGCATGCTCTGCGCTATCCTGGGATTCCCTACATTGTAGCTCTCTTTGCCGCTCCATCCACATCTGTCTCTACCCAATCAGTCAGTTCCTTTTACTCCACATCAGGGCTCTCATAGCAAATTCGAATCAAAGAGGTTGGGTACCTCAAGGATCCTACCCCTCCTCCTTGGGACTATCACTCTACATTGCCCCACCTCCTACCTAGAGGTATGGCTGCATGTGATCCATCTGCCCACCTGGCTCAAATTTTTCCCCTACTGGAGGTCTCTACATGGGTAGATGTCTTTACTCGATCTCCTCTCAACTTCCCCTATTGTGGCTGCTCCACAACCTCCTGAAGTTGTTGCACCAACCGTGGCTCCTCCACAAGCGTCTGAGACTTCTTCTGGCACTGCATGTTGAGAGGTAATACACTCTCCCTCTCAACCACCAAGTCTCCATCAGTTGCCTCTCTGCTCAAGGATTTGCATGCATCTTGAACCTCAAGAGCATACAGGTTCTTGACCCATGAACCGATTTGCTTCACTTGTCTAGTGATGATGTGTCTAAGGAAAACCTTTCCCTTAGTGAAGGCTACATCATAGCCTTTGTCTTCCAGCGTCACGATTGACACCAATTTTCTCTTCAGTCCTAGTACATACTTGACATCGGTCAAGCTAAGGCGATCTCCATGCTCCCTCTGAAAAATAACTGTGCCTACACCTAAGACACTATACTTCTCATCATTACCCATCACTATGAGTATCTGGAGATCTTTCTCCTCCAAAGTACTGAACAAACTCTTGTTGCCAGTCATGTGGAAAGAAGCTCCACTGTCAAGAAACCAACCACTTCCCACCATGGATGAAACCATGCATGTGAATAGTGTGAAATCCAACTCAAACTGTGAATCAAGTGCCTCACCCTCAGATCCCTTCTTGGATTTCCTCTGTGGACAATTTTCAGCATAATGGCCCACCTCATGACAACGAAAGTATCACACTTTTGATTTTTCAATCTTCTTCCCACCATTGGAAGAACTAAATTTGGAAAGAGAAACCTTCTCCTTCCCCTTCTTTGCCTTACTCGCTAAGGCACAATTCTCGTCATCCTCCATGGATGAAGAACCGTCTCTGGTGCTTCGTTTGATCTCCTCCTGCATCAAATCCGACCATAGTCATTCCCAATATGGCTGTTTCTCCCTTCCATTAACCGAGTCCTGGTAGATATGCCAACTCTTAAGAAGGCCAAGGAGTGCTAGACTCACCATATTATCGTCAGTTGTCACGACCCCTACACTTGCAAGCTCATCCCTACATGTGATGAGCTTGGTTAGATGCATAGAGAACGTCTCATCCTTTTCATACTTGATCTTTCGATGTTTTTCCTTCAGTGCCAACTTCCTTTGATCACTACTATTCTGATATAAATCTTTCAATGTTTTCCACATTGCAAACAAAGTCTCCTTCCCATGGAGGTTCGAGACAATGTGATCTTGCACTCCATCCAAGAGAATTCTCCTAGCTCTAGCCACACACTTCTTCCATTCCGCCAGTTGAGTAGCATCAGTAGGCTTAGGGACTTCTTGATCATTGAAGTCCTTAAGGCCGTTATCTTCTAATACTGCCTCGATGCAATCCTTCCAAGCTATATAGTTTGAGCTGCCATTAAGGGCATACTCAAGCCTCAAACCATAGAACGTCATCGGTAAAATAGACGTGATAAGAAATTGAGACCTATATCCTGAATAATAAACTTTGAATTCCTTCTTGTATATTGTTCTTCCTTGATCACCTGTGCTCCGATACCATGTATAATTTTCTCTACAAATTAGCTAGCTCACTGATATCATGTAGAAATTTCACCTGTAGATCCAACTGATATATGCAATGTACTAAGGCATAATACTAGATCTACATCTACCATAAACTTTGCGGAAGCTTAGTTGAACATGAGCAACATCAAGCATGAACAAATAAAACTGATAAGAAGGGAAAAATCACAGATAACACAGAATATATCATTGGGGAAAGCACCAGCATAAAACCCCAACACTGTATTATCAATAAAGTGGAAATCCTCAACAACATACAAAAAGAAACAGATAAAAAACTATCATGCTCTCTCTATACTTTGATGATGTAGCTGATGGACTACCTAGCCCTATATATAAAGGTTGCACCTTAGGTCCAAGCTCCTATTTCCTTGTGCAATTTTGATTGGGGTCCAATTACAAAACACATGTAAATTGGCCTGATCATACCTACTGTCACCTCGGGCCCAACTACGCAGTCATAGAAGGAAGAAGATTCCTTCCCCATGCAAGGAATAGTTACTAGAAATATCCTAGCATCTGATAGTACACTGTCCCACATCTGATCTCAACTGGGTCTATGACAGAACTGACATGCATCAGTTATCCATGAGTGAATACACATTTATCTGAAAATAATAGTTGTCACATGCATGCAAGCATCAACAAACTGTATCTCATTAATTTAGCAATCTGTTAAATTAATTTAACTAGACTTGACTAAGTTAAACTAAGTCAACTAATCCTCTCAATATAGAACTCATCCTTAATTCCTCAATCAATGGAGCAAATCAAGGACACGTTCCCCAATTAGTGGAGAAATAATTGCATGTTCTCACAAAGACTTCAAGTTTGCTTTTCCTTAACTAATTAACTCATGGATTTGAATTTACTTCCTATAGATAGACCAGGGACTGCTATAAATAGGAAGCG
>APFE030281569.1:3372-43730 GCA_000404065.3 Pinus taeda | reverse complement strand
ATAAAGGAGAAAAATAGTATTTATCTATAAGAGCATAAATAATTATAAAATGGAATTATATGATAAATTATGATAAATGACGTAATAAATAATGGTAGAAATGGGTGAAATATGCATTAAAAAGTGATAATAATAGTGATAAATTAGCGTCCCAACAATAGATAATGACTGTCACCATTTCATATGAACAACAATGACTTATTGTGATGGATCTTGAATGGTCGTTACTATAGGTGCATATATACCTTGACATTTGTTGACCGTCACCAAAAGCTGCATTGCTAGAAGTATAGATGTTGTGGTGACATTCAAGGTCCATTACGAATAATGACTATAACGATGGACATTGACTGCCACCATTTTAATATCAACAACAACGATTTATGGTTACAGAACTTTGAGGGTCATCACTATTCATGCGTATATATGGTGGCATTCATTGAGCATCACCATTTTATATTTTTGTTGAGGGTCAAAAACTGTCACCAAAGCTCATTGGTGATGGTCAAAAGAGCCTTCGTCATAAAAAGTTGATCATCACCATTCCATATGGATGTCAGGGCATGACGGAATGGAACCACCAACCTCCTACCTGTAAATCAAGTGTTGTTCCATTGAGCTAGCACCTTTTAAAGAATTATACTTTTAAAAATTAGACCTTGAATCTTCATAAAATTTAAATTTTACAACTTTCAATAAATTAAAGTGTTGACAATATTTTACTCACCAAGCAGAGCAACGTCGAAGCTCCAAATCCATAGCTAATGGTTATTGATGTTATAAAAAGTGGGTCGAGGGAAAAATAGTTATGCATAATAGAATGACTATGTTCACTTGAATAGTCAATTAGCAGTGAAACTCTAAAGACATTTACAACCTATAAATGTCCCATAACTAGTAAATGCAGCAAATATTCCAACGAAAATTTCATAAGTGGATAGTATATGGAATAAGAGGAGGCATGAACCTCGAATGCTTGTACATCTTGGCAAGCGTTAGCACTCAACACATATAGGTTGTTATGTATGTCTCCGTACTATCGGGCACATGTTGGCATGCCCTAGCATTACCTAATACACCTTCTCATTCATGACCTCACAACTAGCATTACATTTTTCCATGACTTGGGAACCTTACATTCACTACAACATCTTGACACTCCCTTGTTTTCATGCCCTATATTATTCTCCACATTGTCCAAGGCCGATGAGGAGATCGACAAAGGTAACCATAGACGAAGATTCTAGTTTTGTAGCTAGCCCTACGAAATGGGAGAGGGCTCTCTATATGAAATAAGAGCCAAGATATGACTAGAATGTAAAGGATTTTAGGCTAGATGGCTAGGCTAAGGTGGGTTTTTGGAAAATTTAGGGACTTGGAACTTTGTCCACTAGTCTCTTGTTTGGCAGGGAATTTATGAAGGATTTAGGGACTTGAACTCTATCTAGTATAAAGCACCTAACATGTATGATAGAATCTCCCTGGAGTAGAGTACCTCCTGCTTAGAAGAGTGTCCCTAGCTGAAAATATAGAACCCTTCTCTTTGTACACTTTTCTTAAAGGTAAATCTATGCACAAAATAGTATTAAGGAAAATTCGTAAATTAAGAAGATTAAGCATCTAATTTAAACTATAAAAGTATACTAAATATGGCTATATATAAGTTTGGGAAATATTGGACAAGCATCCTTGCATACAAAAACCATAAGATGCCTAAAATCGATGTGCTTCTATCATTATTACTATACCCTCACAACAAAACTAGAATATGTAGCATGTACCCCAAGGCTATATGCATGTGCAGAAGGCATAGATTTAAAGGATTTGCTGAGATGAAGTACTATTGAAGGAGAAACACCTTCATAGAAAGAGATAAAGTCTACTACAAATTCAACCCATTTGCACACAAACCAAGGCTGCTACTGGGTACAATTCTCTGTTAAATGCAAACTACGATGTATTGCAGTGTTGTAGAAGAAAAAGCACCTTTAGTGCAACATAGATACAACTCTAAAAGATATTATCACATTGGTGAGGGGAGAATAATGTCACCATAAGCTCATTGGTGACAGTGAAAAGAGCATTCATCACCAAAAACTGAACGTCACCAAAGGTGGCATCACCAAAAGTACAAGTGTTGTAATGACATACAAAGTCCACTGCCAATAATTTTTTATAATAATAGATAGCAACCATTACCATTTCATATGAGCAATGGTGACGAACCATAGCTTCCGTCGCCAAAAACTGAACATCACCAATGGTGGCATTGCCAAAATATAGGTGTTGTAGTAACATTCAAAGTTCATCACTGATAATGATTTATAATGATGGATAACGACCGTCACCATTGCATATAAGAAATGGTGATGGACAATAGCTTCGGTGACAAAAAACTGAACGTCACCAAACGTGGCATCGCCAAAAGTATAGTTGTTATGATGACATGCAAGGTCCATCACAAATATTGATTATAATAATGGATGTTGGATAAAATTAATTGATTAATAAACAAATAAAACAACTAATCTCCTACACATTAATTTTCAACCCGAGGAGCATCTTTCTATTTCAAGGCAATCGGCAAAATATATGTATAATAATACCAACAACTAAGACTAGTTTTATATGATTGTATTCTATACTATCAAGCTCATTTAACAGAAATAAAATGTAAGACTTGAATAATAAAAGTAAAATTAAAAATAGGAAAGTAAATGACAAGAACAACAATTATGCTCATGACACAACTTGAATAATTCCTAGATTAAACCGTGCACATTGCTAAATTGGAAGTTTAATCTATTGCACTCAACAGAATGAAAATTCTAATCTCGAGTAGAAAATTAAATTAAATCTATAAATTGGATGAAATAACAAATCTGGAAAATGCAATAAACAAGAAATTAATTAAAAGAAAGGAAATCTACTTCAAGGAATGACAATTGAAATTCAAATAGACAAACACATAGATACACTAATTTACATGTTCAAGGCAAAACCTCGTCAAAGGTAGTGGGCCCAACTACCCAAGAATCAGTTTTTCCTTGAGAAATAACTGAGATCATATTACAAATAACTGATGTAGAACCCAATAGATAACATTCTTCGTTAAAACATATGACATAAATAATTATAGCATAATGAAGTTATTAGCTTTTCCTCAAATTAAAAAATTATGCATCCTCTCATCCCTTATCTCTCATATATTCTCCTACATCCTATCTAAGAATTTTGCATCTCCTATCTCCTAATTATCTCTCAATTACCCTCTAATTCCTCCTATTCTCCTTATATTATCCTACTTTCTTTGATCTATGTTCTCTTTTAAATACACAGAAAGCAAAGGGAAGTTACAAAAAAGCTGCTTAGAAAATGATTTCTATTACAAATTTGGATTATACAAAACAAATTGATCATCAATATCATATCTCAAATATCTTTCGATCAAGATTGAGAAGGAACAAGTCGAATTTGCTATTGAAATTGGAAGCATTTGGAAAATGGCTGCAACAACAAATCTGAGAAAATCATCTTCGAAGAAAATTTTGTTCCTATTAATACAAACCTATGTTTTGAAAACTTCTCATCGAAAAACTAACTCAGTCAATTCTGGACAAAACCCATGTTTCAGATTTTCTAGATTCTCCTTCATTTGTCCAAATGTCTAGTGCAAAAATATAGCTCCTTAATCGAGTGAATTTCTTAGTTGGAATATTTAATTGTGAGATGGAGATTAAATTTGCAATTTGGAAAAGACCTTGGAGGCTAAAATCATGAGTGATATTACAAAAAATTCATTAATAAATCATCATTGATAAAATAATGCACAATAATCATCAATTTATTAAAAAATAAAGGCGAAAAATAGTATTTATCCATAATGGCATAAATAATTATAAAATTGAATTATATGATAAATTATGATAAATGACATGATAAAGAATGGTAGAAATGGATGAAATGGGCAATAAAAAGTGATAATAATAATGACAAATTAGCGACCCAACAACGGATAGTGACTGTCACCATTTCATATGAACAACAATGATTTATTGTGATGGATCCTTAACGGTCGTCACTATTGGTGCATATATATCTTGACAATTGTTGACCATCACCAAAAGCCTCATTTCCAAAAGTATAGGCATTGTGTTAACATTTAAGGTTTGTCACGAATAATGACTATAATGACGGGCATCGACTATCACTATTTCAATATCAACAACAACGATTTATGGCTATGGACCTTTGAGGGTCGTCACTATTTATGCATATATATGGTGGCGTTCGTTAACCATTACCATTTCATATTTTTGGTGAGGGTCGAAAAATGTCACCAAAGCTTATTGGTGTTTGTAAAAAGAGCATTTGTCACAAAAAATTGATCATCACCATTCCATATGGATGTCAGGGCATGACGAAATCTAATCACCAACCTCCTGCTTGTAGATCAGGTGCTCTTCCATTGAGCTAGGAATTTTTAAAGAATTATAGTTTTAAAAATTAGACCTTGAAACTTCATAAGTTTTAAATTGTACAACTTTCAATAAATTAAAGTGTTGGCAATATTTTACTAACCAAGAATAGAAGCATCAAAGCTCTAGATCCCTACCTAATGGTTATTGATGTTATGAAAAGTGGGTGGAGGGAAAAATATTTATGCATAAGAGAATGAAATACACCAAATGCACCAAATATCCAAAGGAAATTTCATAAATGGATAGTATATGGAATAAGAGGAGGCAGGTACCTGGAATGCTTGTACATTTTGGCATGCGTTAGCACTTCACACATCTAGGTTGTTTGACATGTCTCCATATTGTCTTCCACATGTTGGCATGCCCTAGCATTCCCTAACACACCTTCACATTCATGAGCTCACAACTAGCATTACATTCTTCCATGACATGGGAACCTTACATTCACTACAACACCTTGGCACTCCCTTGTTTTCATACACTTTGATATCCTCCACAATGTACCAGGCCGATGAGAAGATTGATGAAGGTAATTACAGACCAAGCTTTTAGTTTGGTAGCTAGCCCTGCCAAACCAAAGAGGGCTCTCTCGATGGAAACAGAGCCAAGAGATGACTAGAATGTAAAGGATTTTAGGCTAGATAGCTAGGCTCAAGTGGGTTTTTGGAAAATTTAGGGACTTGGAACTTTGTCCACCAGTGTCTTGTCTGGCAGGGAATTTGTGAAGGAGTTAGGAACTTAGATCTATCATGTATAAATCACCTAACATCTATGACAGAATCTCTCTAGAGTAGAGTACATCCTACCTAGAAGAGTGTCCCCAGCTCAAAATATAGAAGCCTTCACTATTGTGCACTTTTCTTAAAGATAAATATGTGCATAAAATAGTATGAAGGAAAACGCCTAAACTAAGAATATTGAGCATCTAAGTCAAACTATAAAAGTATACTAAATATGGCCATATATAAGTTTGCGAAACATTAGACAAGCATGCTTGCATACAAAAACCATAAGATGCCTAAAATTGATGTTCTTCTTTCATCGTTACTATACCCTCACAACAAAATTGGAATCTGTAACATGTACCCCAAGGCCTTATGCATGTGCAAAAGGTGTAGCTACTGAGATGAAGCAGTATTGAAGGAGAAACACCTTCACAAACAGAGATAAAGTCTAGTGCAAATTCAACCCATTTGCACACAAACCAAGGCTGCTACTCGGTGCACTTCTCCGCTAAATGCAAACTGTGATGTATTAAAGTGCCGCTGAAGAAAAAACATATTTATTGGACCACTAATAAAAGTTTAAAAGATATTATCGCATAAGTGAGGGGCGAAAAATGTCTCCATAAGCTTATTTATGATGATCAAAAGAGCATTGATCATCAAAAACTGAATGTCATCAAAAGTACAAGTGTTGTAATCACATACAAAGTCCACCACCAATAATGATTTATAATAATGGATAGCGACCATCACCATTTCATATGAGCAATGGTGACGAATCATAGCCTCCGTCACCAAAAAATGAACATCACCAAGGGTGGAATCGCGAAAAATATAGGTGTTGTAGTGACACTAAAATTTCGTCACTAATGATTTATAATGACGTATAGTTACCATCACCATTGCATATGAGTAATGGTGGGGGACCATGGCTTTAGTCACCAAAAATTGAATGGAACCAAACATCGCACTGCCAAAAGTATAGTTGTTATAGTGACATTCAAGGTCCATCATCAATATCGATTATAATGATTGATGTTGGGTAAATTAATTTTTTAATAAACAAATTAAACAACTAATCTCCTAGACATTAATTATCAACCAGAGGAGCATATTTTTATTTCAAGGCAATCAGAAAAATATATGTGTAACAATACCAACAACAAAGGCTAGTTTTATATGATTGTGTTCTATACTATCAAGCTCATTTAACAAGAAATAAAATGAAAGACTTGAATAATAAATATAAAATTAAAAATAAGAAACTAAATAATAGGAAAAACAATTATGCTCATGACAAAACTTGAATAATTTCTAGATTAAACCATGCACATAGCTAAATTGGGAATTTAATCTATTGCACTGAACAAAATTCAAATGATAATCTAGAGAAGCAAATTAAATGAAATCTATAAATTGGATGAAATAACAAATCTGGAAAATGCAACAAACAATAAATTAATTAAAAGAGAGGAAATCTACTTCAAGGAATGACAATTGAAATTCAAATAAACAAACACATAAATACACTAATTTACACGTTCAAGGTAGAACCTCGTCAAAGGTAGTGGGCCTAAATTTCCAAAAGTTAGTTCCACCTTGAGATATAACTCAGATCAGATTACAAATAACTGATGTAGAACTCAATGGATAAGTTCCTTCATTAAAACATATGACATAAATAATTATAGCATAATGAAGCTATTAGCTTTGCCTCAAATTCAACAATTTTGCATCCTCTCATCTCTTATCTCTTATATATTCTCCTACATCCTATCTAAGAATTGACCATCTCACATCTCCTAATTATCTCTCAATTATCCTTTAATTCTCCTCCTATTCTCCTCATATTATCTTCTCTCTTTGATCTCTGTTCTCATTTAAATACATAGAGAGCAAAGGGAAGTTACAACAAAGCTTCTTAGAAAATGATTTCTATTAAAAATTTGGATTATACAAAATAAATTGATCATCAAGATCATATATGAAAGATCTTTCCATCAAGATTGAGAAGGAACAAGTTGAATTTGGTATTGCAATTGAAAGCATTTGGAAAATGGCTGCAACAACAAATTTGAGAAAATAATCTTCGAAGAACCTTCCATTTCTCTTAATACAAATATACATTTTGAAATCTTCTCATGGAAAAACTAACTCGGTCAATTCTGGACAAAACCCATGTTTCAGATTTTCTAGATTCTCCTTCATTTGTCCAAATTGTTAATGACAAACTCTGGCTCCTTAATCTAGTGAATTTCTGAGTTGGAATATTTAATTGTGAGTTGGAGATCAAGTTTGCAATTCGGAAAATATCTTGAAGGCTAAAATCATGAGTGATGTTAGAACAAATCCATTAATAAATCATCATTGGTAAAATAATGCACAATAATCATCAATTTATTAAAGAATAAAGGAGAAAATTAGTATTTATCCATAAGAGCATAAATAATTATAAAATCGAATTATATGATAAATTATGATAAATGACGTGATAAAGAATCATAGAAATTGGTGAAATAGGAATTAAAAAGTGATAATAATAATGACAAATTAGCGACCCAACAACAGATAGTGACTGCTGTTAGCACTCAAATCTACCTTAGGCTGAAATAAGGTAAAACTCAAGGCTACATCAAACCATGCTCAACCTCGTAGCTAGCCCTACGAGGACAGGAGAGGGCTCTCTCTGGGTCAATATCAGCAAAAGGTAATCAATGAGGCTCGAGATGACTAAATTTGTAATTAATTTTAGGCTAGGTATGAAGTACAAGGAGTTTGAAATTGATTTTTTGGAGTTTTTGTTGAATCTAAGGGAAAGGCAATTTTGGGTACGGGGATGAGACACAGTTTCTGTAGAGGTCTACTTGGGGCAAGGTAGGTGATTGTCTTGATGCTTTCAAAGAGAATGAATGGCTAGATTTTACTGGTGAGAAGTTAAGGAGAGCAAGAAGCTTTCAAGGATTCTCCATAAAGAGATGAAAACATGGAAAATCGAGCAAACTTAAAGGCAGAGCATAACAAATTATGGATTCTACCTTAACACTTCATTTGTTCAATTGCAGAAGATGAGAGAATGAAAATTATACACATAAACAACTTAAAAATATTGAAGGAACCACACCATCAACACATAAAGCCACTTGAATCCCAAACATTGCTGCAAAACCCTGGTCTTTCCTTTGCCAAAAATGCGGAAATGAATGTACAATAGAGTTTCAAGTGTTTCCCAAGTGTCCAACCCTGAAAATGACTTAGAAAATAAATAATATAGGCAAGACAACCCATTCCCTTGCCTCTAGGGGTCGAGATCATCATCCTAGGAGCTGTTTCAACCAACTCTAAACAAAGCACTACAATCTAGGTAGTCAAAACAACTTGCCTCTATAAGGTAGGAAACTAATTTATTCATTAAATTTTCACTCTCTGGTGAATGAATCTTCTAGAACAAGTAACTAAGTGTCAAAATTACATCATGTTCAATCATTTACATCAAGAGAAGTCAAAAAGTACATCACAAATCAAAACTAGTCAAACGGGCCGAATTTCTGAGATGAAAAATGAAAAATTGGCCAAAAATCTCTATGTGCTGCGCGCCTGAGCTCTATGCGTCGTGCGCATTTCAGCCTGATTTTGGGGCACTTTCCGACATCCAAATAAAGGTCACGATAAGTGGTTGGAAAGCAGTGGATGTTTACTATCTAGCCCAAGTGTAATTTCTCAATGTGGAGCTAATTTTCCCCCTCAAAATGTCATTCGCCCGAGAGTACTTCCTACTAGTGCAAAAGGTGGCAGAAAGGTGATTTTCATGGTGTTTTTGGGCCTTTTAATCACCCAGAACTTGATGAAATGCTTTGGAAATAGCTGAGCATGCATAACTTACCATGAAAAACTCAAAAATATAATGTTTTCCTCTAGCAAGTGTCCCAATAGCGTTGAGCAAAAAAACCTGTTTTTAGGAAAAAAAAATTCAAAATGACGAACATTTCCTAGAATTTGCTCAAACTCAGAGTGAAGACCCTCCATCATGTATTGTGCCCTCCCAATGAAGCTTCGGCCAAGATTTAGAGTGGATCAGGCTTTTTCCACCATTTTACTGCTTTGGTCAATCGCCTCTTTAGAATTTTCATTTTTGCTTTGTAGACATGCAGACGAGCCCAATAATGAGTTTTCATATGACGAAGCATGTCTTTGTCTCTATTTGACTTTGCCAAATATTTCTCCAGATGAATGTTAACACGGATGAGCATAGACTCTTAATTAATCGGTGTCATATCACCGGGTCTCTTTCGGGACAATTCTCGATCCTCACGGATTTGTCGCAGCTCATAAACTCTATGTTCATCCTCTAGCTATTTGTTACGCTACTCCAAGTCATTTATCACCCACTTATCCATTTGCAATTTCTTTCTCAGCGATTCATTCTCAACCTTTTGATCTCGGATGATCTCCTTTAGCTCCGAACTAGGAGAGCTCGCATCAACATCAATGATAGTGAAATCCATCTCCGGGCCTCCTCAAGGACCCTCATCATGCATAGGCCTCTTTCCCCTGTCCTGGATCTATACCTATGCTGAAGAAGAAGGCGAGGCCCCTTCCACATGATGTGGAGATAATACTCGCTCTGCTGATGGAGTGAACGAGACCCCTTTCACCTGATGTGGAGATACTACTTGTCGTGTAGATGCAAATAAGGCCTTGTGGCCTCGCTGGTATGTCACATATGATGGAGCACTTATATGCTCGGTCTCAAGAATGTCTGGCTGGTGTGAAGGCTCTCCCTCATCATGAAGTATCTCGGGACGCGGCTGAGGTGATGTGAAGAAGTCACGGGGAATGAAATTCTCCCAAGTAATGCCCTGTTGTGTCAACTAATGTATCACTATGATCTTGATGAGCGTGTAATGATATATAATTCTATGTTGTTGTGCTGGGGTCTTCCTTTGTACTGAAGTCACCATCCTCTCTATGTTGCGATACATGAAATACAGAATGTTCATCATATGTACCCTCATGAAATGCATCAACAAACAAACATGGTACGCATAGAGACGCAAGAATCTGACCTCGCAACTGAAATATCGAATGATGAGTTTCATCAATGGTGCAAACTCATCCCTCAAGAATCTGAAAGGAAAAATTGTGCTCAGGTGTCTCATATACCCAGGTTTGATGTATGGCTCATAGTAGAATTTGTCTAACTGCTAGCGATTTTTCCATTCCTCTCCTACATTTGGTATCCCGGTGGCCTGAGCAATAGTCTCAGGTGAAAAAGTGAAATTTACTCTGGCGAGGTTTACATGGCCATCACGTAAATGTAGAACAAATAAACGAACTAACTCACGATGATGTTGATTTTGTGAGATCATCTCACAGTATTGGAAACATGATCTACGCTGAAAACAATCCATTGCAAGTGGGCAAGCCTGCAATTGAGCAAAAGAAGTAGGCTCCTCCCTGACATGCTCACCACCTTTGCCACTTTTGTGAAACCTCCGTGGAACATTAACCTCAGTTGTAGAATCAATGTCATACTCCTGCTCATAGACTGAATCTGTCTCTGACATGACTTTGAAAACAAGATATCTAGAATATGTATGCTGATATATAAAACTGTGTGTGCAATTGAATTCAAACTGCTCTTTGCTCTAACAATGTTGGGACCAAGGGGAAACAAATTCACAAGGGAACATTAGGAAAGGGAAGACATTAGGGAATTAGGGACTTTGGAAATAAAATGTAATTAGGGAAGGAAGGGGAAATGTAAATAAAGGATTAAGGTTTTAGGGTTTTGGGATATTAGGTAGGATTAAGGTGTTTTTTATAGACGTGGGGGATTAGGATTTCAGGGATTGTAGTGTAGGATTAACGAGGGAATTAATGGGGAAATATGATGGGTGAATTTGGGAATGAGGAACAAAGGGAAATGGGGAAAACTACAACCTTGGTAACGCACTGCTTTCAAATCCTATAGCACCTTTTATATTGACAAAGGGAGGGCTTTCAAAATATGATCTCCATGGTAATCATTCACAAACCCATCACATTCACCATTAAAAACAAAGCAAAGGCAATGGAGGCGAGCCTACCTGACAAGTTTATGTGAAGAGGAGGCAATTTGATGAGTTTTTGAACTAGTTTCGGGCTCCAAACTGTAAGCGACGCGCACCTTGCTTAGTGCGTCGCGCGCTTGTAAATTAACACTGGCAATTGGAGCCCAGTGTGCCGTGTGCAGCCAATGCATCGCGCGCATTATCCAGTGCGTTGCGCGCCTGAAAGTTGAACCAATCTCCACCCAAACACATGAATTCAACTTGGAATGATTTTCGTCACCCTTGGCACGTACAATGATTTGAAAATTCATTGAAATATCTTTATAAAGACTCCAATTTTATTTTTTCTTGGTCCATAACCCACTTTCTAATGTTTTGTCTTTGACACTTTTTCAGGATTAACAGACTTCTAACTTTTTGGTTTCCCCCTTAAATTTGGTTGAAATAATGATTATCTTTGACAATTTTTTGCAGGGATAGCTATGATATAATCTGCAGAGAAGTCCTAATCTATCCGTATAATGATAAAAATCTTTGAGATAACCACCTATCGAGGGCCTCCCTCTGGCTTGCTAGCTTTATTAGACTTTGCAAAACCAAATTAACTTAACCCTAGACCTAATGACCGAGAACACTTATCATGACCTAGAAATTGAACAGGGTTGTAAATGACCTTTCGAGACTTGATTTTTATGAATAGACCAGAGGCAGCAGTGCCAAGCACGAGGGGAATGAGTGACACAAACCATTTCGTCAGATTTATGGCATGCCTAACGAAATGAAACTGATTGAAACTGATGGCACACCTAAACATGAAATGAAAAAAAGAGTTTTGATCTCTGACGGAGGGATAACTAGACCGACTCTAAAATTGGCTCCAATGGGGATGGTAGCTCCTTGGAGATGCCAAGAACAACAGATCTCTGTAAGAGCTAGACAGTGCCTTCATCCATTGGGCTATGGAGTCATTATTTCAACACAAAATTTTGACAATTTAACTAAAAACCGAAGACCACTTTGACCAAAACAGACTCAAAACTAAAAGGACTGATACAACTGACTTGACAAACTTAAAACCAACTAACCTCCATTTTCAGAATTTTAGCCTTCACTGCAGGCCCCAGACTTAAGATGACAAGTTAGTACACATGTGCAATAAAATATAAGTAAAACGATATATACAATGATGATGAAATGAGCAGAAAATACTTAGAAGTGGTATCGCTTCAACAACCGACCATTAATCGGCCCTCCAGGACACTCATCTCCATTCATTTCTTTGAGAATAAAAGTGTTTTGGCCACGATACACTGCAATCTTGTAAGGACCCTTCCATAATTTTTCAAATTTGTTGTACTTTCCTTTGTCTTCATGTCGGGCATCCCACCTCAAAACTACCTCATCTCGCGGAAATGTGTTTGCTTTTTCCTTCCTTTCATAAATATTTTTGATGCGCTCCTGCAACTTGAAAGTATGTTGAAATACCTCCTCCCGTGTTTGCTGTAAATGAATCATCTAATTAATCCTTCTGTGCATAGGATATTCCTCACTACCGGCTTCTTGAAGCAATTTGACTACTGGGACAGCAAGAAAAGTAGGAAAAACTGTGTTTGTCCCATACGCCAACTCGAAAGGAGACATGCCAATAGAATTTTTCTGATTCACCCTATCAGCCCATGGTGCATTCACTAATTTCTTGTGACAACCCTTTTTATTAATTTCCAGCAATTTCTTAATGATATTAAACAAAGATTTATTAGATGACTCCGCCAATCCATTTCCCTAAGGATGTTATGCGGTTGAATGTCCCAAGTTGATATTGTACTTATAGCAAAACTCGACCATCCCTTTTTACTTGAATGTCGTTGCATTATCTGTGATTAACTTAATTGGACACCGAAAACGTGACAAAATGTTGGTTTCAAGAAAAGAGATAATTACCGCATCCGTGGCTTGTCGAGTAGGAATCACTTCAATCCATTTCGTGAAGTAGTCCATGGCTGTCAATATCCATCTATGCTGTCCTGACAATGCCAGAGGGATTTCCCCGATGAAATCCAATCCCCACATCTGAAAAGGTGCACTAATTTCAATTGGTTTGAGAGGCAAAGGCTGTAGTTTCTGCTTCCATTTGAAAATTTGACATTCGTGACAATTTTTAATAGCCTTATATACATCTAAAAATAGCGAAGGCTAATAATAACCTTCCCTTAGAATCTTATTCGTTGTGGCTTTCCAAAATAGATGGCCTCCACAGTCTCCTCTATGAAAGTCTTCCACAACTCTTTTGGCTTCCTCCTCTACAAAACAATTCAATAACATTCCACGAGGGTCTTTCCAAAACAATGCAGAATCTAGTATGCAGAATTTTGCAGCTTTTAATTTCAATGTTCTACTCTTATTTCTAGGCATTCCGGGAGGTGCAGACAAATTCTGAAGTACATATAAAATTTCAGCATACCAAGGGGAAGAAAGAAACATGTCAGATACCTGAACTGATGAACTCCCCTCATCTTCATCGGACGTGGCAGCAATCAAATTTATATCTAGAACTTGCAGATTCGTTTCAGCTATTAACTTGGCAAGCCCTTGTCGTTTGATTAGTTTGGTTGGTTTAATCTCCACATCATACTCTAACAAGGCAGCAATCCACTTACCCCGCCTTCCTTCTGGATCTGCTTGTACCAAAGTATCTTTAATTGTTGCGTTAGGAACATAGGCTATAATGTGGCAATGCAATATATATACACAGAAATCTTTCAAGGCATTTACAAGCGCAAGTGCTTGTTTCTCAATAATGTTGTATTTCAATGCTCCGTCTCTTATAATCTGACTAAAAAGGGCAATGGTATTTTCAACTCCTTCCCTTTTCTACATTAATACAGCTGCCAAAGTGTGGTCAGAAGCAAATGAGAACAAAATAAAGTCCTGCATGTAGTCTGGGATGATTAAAATAGGAGCTGAAGAAAGAGCTAATTTCACTAAATTGAATGATTTCACTGCCTCTTCTATCCACTTTACCTAACTATCCTTTTTCAGCATTCCCGTGATTTCTCTAAGATGCTCTGCTAGATTTGGAATGAAGCGATGAAGAAAATTCAGTTTACCATTAAAGGAATGTATTTATTTCTTGTTCCGGGGCTGTTCAATTTGCTGAATGGCTTCAACACGTGGAGGGTCAACACGGATGCCATCTTTCGATATGATGTGGCCAAGGAGCTTGCCCTCATGCATGGCAAAAAGACTCTTTTTCAGATTCAGCGAAATGACATATTTTCTGCACTTTTGGAAAACAACTTTCAAATGATATAAATGTTCTTCATCAGTATTTGAAACCAGAGTTAAATCATCAAGTTAAACAACTAAAAATACATCTTTCTCATTGGCGAAAGCCATGTCCATTGCACGTTGAAAGGTGGCTCGTGCATTCTTCAAACCAAACAACATTTTTGCATAATGAAACATTCCCCACGGAGTGGTAAACACAGTTTTGTCACGATCGTCTTCATGCACTAAAATTTGATTATATCCTGAATAGACGTCGAGTAGTGACATTCTTGATGCTCCAACTACTCACTACAATATGCAGTCCATTTTTGGTAGCGGATAATTGTCTTTTAATGAAACCTTATTCAAATTTCTGAAGTCAATACATAAACAGATCTCACCTGTTTTCTTTCTCACGAGCACCAAATTTGATATCCAATCTGAAAATTGGATAGGCACAATGATTCTTGACTTATATAATCTGTTTACCTGTTTTTCAATCGATGGTAGCAGCTTTGGATTGATTCTCCTCAACTCTTGACGAATAGGCTTCTGATTTGATTTAATGGGGATAGTATATTGAATGATATTAGTGTCATATGTTTTTAAATCTGAGTAATCCCATGCAAAAACATTGGAAAATAAAGAAAACAATTTCACATACTCTGCCTTTACCTTTGGTGATAATGACTTTGATAATTATACCATCTTGGGATTTTCAGTTGTCCCAATATTTACCTCTTCAACACCCTTTTCAGTTGGCCTCAATGTTGGTTTACGGGCTACATCATCTTGGTGGAAGAGTTCCTCCAAAGGGATCAATCCCTTAGGAATGATGTTATCTTTAAGTTGCAGTACCTCCATTTGATTTATTTGTATATCATCACTACCATCATCATGTTCTGTATCTATGGAGGTGTCTTCGAGCTTACCCTTATTCTGCAGAAAATGATTAATCTCTTTGTCATCCTGAAAGACTTTCCAACATTGTTGATTGTCTGGAACAGTGGGATGACGTTTCACATGAATCTAAAAATTGTTGTTGGAATTCATCAGAATTTTTAAGTTGCTTGCTGCCTTAGCAATTCCATCAGCAACACCGTTTTGTATCCGAGGCACATATGTCAAGGTATGATAAAAAAAATAACTTCATAATATCTAAGACTGCATTTCGGTAAGCTCTCATGCGAGGATGCTTGGCCTGAAACTCACCCTTAACCTGCTTTATCACCAACTTTGAATCACCATAGACTGCAATCCTTTTCGCTTTCAAATTTCTAAGGATCTTAAGGCCAGCAATTAGAGCCTCATATTCATCTTCATTATTAGAACAATCAAATGCTAGCTTGTAGGAACACACTCTCACTTCGCTTGGAACCTTATCCATAGTAGAAAATGGACTACGAATCCAAACACCAATTCCAGCACCTTCACTACCTACTGCACCATCAAAATCCATGGTCCAAAGACCATCTTCATCATCCTCTAAATGTTGAAATTGCACCAGCTCTGTTTTTCCTGTTTGTTGCCCATTTTCTTTAGCTGATTGCTCCACAGTAGTATGATTTTCTCTCCTTTCTTTCTAGAGAACTTCTCTAAAATTCTCAGTGATTTCTGGTATATCTTCCACCTGAACTAATTGAATATCTATATCATTAAAACTATCAGCAAGCAACAGAAACAACTCTAAATCGGTATGTACATAATTTACAGGATGATTGGTTGGCTTCTCTTTGCTGGTTATCATGTATTTCATCTTCTGCTCTCAATATAACTTTCTCATTTTACCAAAGACTGGAATTGTTGCGTAAGAGAAATCTAACTGTAGTGTATCTTTCAATTTTGCCCCCCAAGATCTTGAAAGGAGCATCCCAAATCGCGGACGAATGTCCGCGACAACCACATCCATCAAGACATTCCTCACTGGAATTTGGTCTAAGCTAACAACCAAATCTTTTATGATCACGATACACCTCACACGGCTGGAATCAAATGAATACAAATCATGAAATTTCCTTGTAATGTCTAGTCCCAGCTTTTCCATGATTGCCTTTGGCATCAAATTGTGTGAAGCACCCGAATCGAACATAGAATTGTGCAATACATATTCATGCAATCTCAAACTGATATAAAAGGGAGGAACATCACTGTCAGGGATCTCACCATCTAATGCAGGCCAAAATATCAATTATGGTTGATCATCTTCAACATTTACTGTGTCAAACATTGTATAAAAATTCAGAATTTTGCAGACTTGACCACGGTAGTTGTTGTTCTTCATGATTTATGTCAAAGGAATGGATATTTTTAATTTGGAAATTTCATTTTCCAAACTAAATGCTGCAACTTTTTCAACTTCTTTGACCGGAACTTCCTTCTTATCCTTGATTATACTTGTTTGATTCACCTTTTCTGCTGATGATATTTTACTAGTTGTGGGATCAATTGTCTCTTTTCCTTTCTTCTGTGGTATGGGTGAATCTGTCTTCGGTGCTGTAGTTTCTTTTCTTTTCTAAATTGGATTTATGGGCACATCTTGGTTTCTCAATGAGTACTGCTTCTGTTGAGTGGACAATGCATTCAAATACCCTCTTTGGTAATCATCTAAATCTGCATCATTTGCTAAGATAAAGTCTTCATCTTTCTGGGTAGCTGAACTTTATACATACTCTTCATCCTCAGTGATGTAAATGGGCAGATCGTCAGGAGTAAAGAAGTGATTTTGGTCCCCTACTACATCAGCATCATCATCTGAGTCTTGACTCACAAAATTCTGCAAAAGAGGAGTCTTAATTTGCTGCTGGGCTGCTGGCTCTTGTGCTCTTTGTTCACGCTGCTTAATTCTGAACTGTGGTTGTTTCTGGCCACGGTAATTTGGATTACGAATCTGCATTCCTGATTTATCAAGGTTCATTCTTTTGAACATTTTTTCCATCTCACGAAGCCAAGGTGGTTCTGATGTAGACTCTTCCTTTATAGTCACTCTTTTCTTTGCTTTCAACCATGCTCTCTTATCATTTAGATTCGCCTCAACACTAATGGAAATCTTTTTCATATCTTCTAAGGTAGGAGGATCTCTATCTCATAGTGAATAAACCATTTTCGGATCAAAATCGTCTGGGAATTTAAGAAAAGTTGACCTTTTAGATCGTCTTAAGTCATCTGGAATTGCATTATACACTGCATTAAATCTGATAATATAACCCTAAACGGACTCACCAGCATTATGCTTGATGTTGGTATACTCTGAAGTGATTTGCAACAAATCTTTCTTCATTTCCCACCGATCTAGAAACAAAGCATCAAGTTCCTGTAATGTGTTGATACTCCTTGCTTGTAAAGCTTTGAACGATTTACGAACCTCTCCTCCAAAAGTCTGGGCAAATAATCTCATTGAAACATTTTTTGCATCAATTTCATGGAGGTCCAAAAAGTTTGTCATTCGTACAATATGTTGCTGAGTTGATATACTCTATGGTGTGCCATCGAATATAGGGATCTTGCTTTGATAATCAGTAGGCATAGGAACCAAATTCGTCAGCAAAGCAAGGGGTGAAAATCTGGCAGCCATGGCTCTTGGTGGATTTGCAGTCGGCCTTGGAGATGTTGGGGGAGTATGTGCAGCTGAGGTGTGAGGTGTATGTGGAGGTGTGTGTGGAGGAGATGCAGTTTTAGGCATGGAAACAATGGATGAAGGCGAATTGATTGCAGACTTCTGATAAAAAATAATAGGTTGCACAGGAATGGTGGGAATGAAAGGAGGTTCAGTAGGATCTCTAGAGGTGGATGTCGTAATGGATGATCCAATGGTAGCAGATGCAGTTTCTAGAAAATCAATGATATTCGTAACCTCAATTGTAGTTTGGAGCTGTCTTAAAATGAAATTATCAATAGACTTGTTAGACTTTTTGATTTGAAGAGCGGCAGTGAAATCAGGATTTGGAACTATAAAATCAAGAGCATTTTCAGACTTGGTTTTGAACAATGACAGTTCAAACTTCTCATCAAAAGCAATTTCTTCAAGATATTAAAAAAATTGTAGGACATGAATAGGATTTAATCACGGGAGTCATAGAGCTTTCTTGACAAAGGACTTTTCGAATCAAGTTTGAATTTTCGTAGACAGGAGGTGGATTAGGATCTGGGTTAGCTCTAGTATGTCTTCTTGAAGCCAGTGTGTTTTGTCAAAAGATCAAAGGAATATAAGTAATTCACCCTATCGACTTCTAGACTCAATCATCCAAAGGTCTAGAATGAACAAGTTTACTGGGGTGATTTGCAAATCAAGTGCTCACAAGCTAACCAGAGATCGACTGAAGCAGCGTTTATCTACTTCCGCTTATGCGTGGAAAAAGCGTTTCGAAAGCTACTTGGCGTGACTTTAGACTCCGTCTAAGATTCATGAAACAAACACATCAACAAGAAAACCATTGAGATTTTCCTTCCCCAGTATGGTCGCCACTATGTTAGCACTCAAATCTACCTTAGGCTGAAATAAGGTAAAACTCAAGGCTACATCGAACCACGCTCAGCCTCGTAGCTAGCACTACGAGGACAGGAGAGGGCTCTCTCTAGGTCAATCTTGGCAAAAGGTAATCAATGAGGCTCAATATGACTAAATTGGTAATTAATTTTAGGCTAGGTATGAAGTACAAGGAGTTTGAAATTGATTTTTTGGAGTTTTTGTTGAATCTAAGGGAATGGCAATTTTGGGTGCGGGGATGAGACACAGTTTTTGCAGAGGTCTACTTGGGGAAAGGTAGGCATTTTTCTTGATGCTTTCAAAGAGAATGAATGGCTAGATCTTACTGGTGAGAATTTAAGGAGAGCAAGAAGCTTTCAAGGATTCTCCATAAAGAGATGAAAACATGGAAAATCAAACAAACTTAAAGGTAGAGCAGAACAAATTATGGATTCTACCTTAACACTTCATTTGTTCAATTGCAGAAGATGAGAGAAGGATAATGATACAAATAAACAACTTACGAATACTGAAATAAGCACACCATCAACATATAAAGCCACATGAATCCCAAACAGTGCTGCAAAACCCTGGTCTTTCCTTTGCCAAAAATGCGGAAATGAATGTACAATATAGTGTCAAGCTTTTCCCAAGAGTCCAACCCTGAAAATGACTTAGAAAATACATAATATAGGAAATCCAACCCATTCCCTTGCCTCTAGTGGTGTAACTCATCATCCTAGGAGCTGTTTGAACCAACTCTAAACAAAGGACTACAATATAGGCAGTCAAAACAACTTGCCTGTATAAGGTAGGAAACCAATTCATTCATTAAATTTTCACTCTTTGGTGAATGAATCTTCTAGAAAAACTAAATAAGTGTCAAAATTACATCATGTTCAATCATTTACATCAAGACAAGTCCAAAATGACATCACAAATCAAAACTAGTCAAACTGGCCGAATTTCTGAGATGAAAAATGAAAAATTGGCCAAAAATCTCTATGCGCGGCGCGCCTGAGCTCTATGCGCCATGCGCCTTTCAGCCTACTTTTTGGGCACTTCGTGACATCGAAAGTAAGCTCACAATAGCTATTTGGAAAGCCATGGATGTCTGCTATCTAGCCCAAGTGGAATTTCTCAATTTGGGGCTGATTTTCCCCCACAAAATGTCATTCTCCCGAAAGTACTTCCTGCTAGTGCAAAACGTGCAGAAAGGTGATTTGCATGTTGTTTTTGGGCCTTTTGATCACACAGAACTTGATGAAATGCTTTGGCAATAGCTCAGCATGCATAACTTACCATGTAAAATCCAAAAATATAAAGTTTTCCTCTAGCAAGTGTCCCATTCATAAGCGCGCACGTCGACGCGCTACGCGTTGAGCCAAAAAACCTATTTTTAGGACAAAATTTTTCAAAATGACAGAAATTTCTTTGAATTTTCTCAAATTCGGAGTGAAGACCCTCCATCATGTATTGTGCCCCGCCAATGAAGCCTTGACCAAGATTTTGAGTGGATCAGTCTTTTTCCGTTGTTTTAGTGCTTTGCTCAATCACCTCTTTAGAATCTTCATTTTTTCTTTGCAGACATGCATACGAGCCCAATAATGGGTTTTCATATGAAGAAGCATGTCTTTGCCTTTGTTTGCCTTTGCCAACAATTTCTCCAAATGAGTGTTAACACGGATGAGCATAGACTCTCGATCAATCGGTGTCATATCACCGAGTCTCTTTCGGGCCAATTCTCGATCCTCACGTATTTGTCATAGCTCATAAAGTGTATGTTCATCCTCTAGTTGTTTGTTACGCTGCTCCAAGTAGTTTATCACCCACTTAGCCATTTGCAATTTTTTTCTCAGGGAGTCATTCTCAGCCTTCTACCCCAGGACGATATCCTTTAGCTCCGAACTAGGAGAGCTCGCCTCAACATCAATGATAGTGAAATCTGTGTCCCAGCCTCCTGAAGGACCCTCATCATGCATAGGCCTCTTGCCCCTGTCCTGGATCTGTACTTGTGCTGAAGAAGAAGGAGAGACCCCTTCCACATGATGTGGAGATAACACTCGCTCTGTTGATAGAGTCGACGAGACCCCTTCCACCTGATGTGGAGATAGTACTCATCGTGTAGATGGAAATAAGGCCCTGTAGCCTCGCTGGTATGTCACATACGATGGAGCACTTATATGCTTGGTCTCAAGAATGTTTGGCTGGTGCGAAGGCTCTCCCTCATCATGACATATCTCAAGAAGCGGCTGAGGTGCTGTGAAGAAGTCACGGGAGATGAAATTCTCCCAAGTAATGCCCTGTTGTGTCAACTGATGTATCACTATGAACTTGATTAGTGTGTAATGATATATAGTTCTATGCTGTTGTGATGGGGTATTCCTTTGTACTAAATTCACCATCCTCTCTATGTTGTGACACATGAAATACGGAATGTTCATCATACGTACTCTCGTGAAATGCATCAACTAACGGACATGGTACGCATAGAGATGCGAGAATCTTCCCTCGCAACTGAAATACCAAACGATCAGTTTCATCAATGGTGCAAACTTATCCCTTAGGAATCTGAAAGGAAAAATTGTGCTCAGGTGTCTCATATACCCAGGTTTGATGTATGGCTCATAGTAGAATTTGTCAAACTGATGGCGTTTGTTCCATTCCTCTCCTACATTTGGTATCCTGGTGGCCTAAGCAATAGTCTCTGGTGACAAAGTGAAATTTACTCTGGCGAGGTTTACATGGCCATCATGTAAATGTAGAACAAATAAACGAACTAGATCACGATGATGTTGGGTTTGTGAGATCATCTCACAGTATTGGAAACATGATCGACGCTGAAAACAATCCATTGCAAGTGGGCAAGCCTGCAATTGAGCTAAAGAAGTAGGCTCCTCCCTGACATGCTGACCACCTTTTCCACTTTTTTGAAACCTCTGTGGCACATTAACCTCAGCTGTAGAATCATTGTCATACTCCTGCTCATAGACTGAATCCGTCTCTGACATGACTTTGAAAGCAAGATATCTGGAATATGTATGCTGATATATAAAATTGTGTGTGCAATTGAATGCAAACTACTTTTTGCTCTAACAATATTGTGACCAAGGGGAAACAAATGCACAAGGGAATATTAGGAAAGGGAAAACAATAGGGAATTAGGGACTTTGGAAATAAAATGTAATTAGGGAAGGAAGGGGAAATGTAAATATAGGATTAGGGTTTTAGGGTTTTCGGATATTAGGTAGGATTAAGGTGTTTTTTATAGAGGTGGGGGATTAGGATTTCAGGGATTGTAGTGTAGGTTTAATGAGGGAATTAATGGGTTAGTATGATGAGTGAATTTGGGAATAAGGAACAAAGGGAAATGGGGAAAAATACAACCTTGATAACGCACTATTTTCAAACCCTACAACACTTTTTATATTGACGAAGGGAGGGCTTTAAAAATCTGATCTCCACGGCAATCATTCACGGACTCATCACATTCACCATTAAAAACAAAGCAAAGGTAATGGAGGCAAGCCTACCTGACAAGTTTATGTGATCAGGAGGCGATTTGATGAGTTTTAGAACTCGTTTCGGGCTCCAAATTGTAAGCGTCACGCGCCTTTCCCAGTGCGGTGCACGCTCCCTTTGCGTCGCACGCTTGTAATTAGCACTGGCGATTTGAGCCCAGTGCGCCGTGTGCAGCCAATGCGTCACGCTCCTTACCCAGTGCGTCGCGCGCCTGAAAGTTGAACCAATCTCTACCCAAATGCACAAATTCAGCTTGGAATGATTTTCCTCACCCTTGGCATGTACAATGATTTAAAAATTCATTGAAATATCTTTATAAAGACTCCAATTTGATTTTTTTTTGGTCCATAACCCACTTTCTAATGTTTTTTCTTTGACACTTTTTCAGGATTAATAGACTCTTGACTTTTTGGTTTCCTCCTTAAATTTGGTTGAAATAATGATTTTATTTGACAAATTTTTGCAGGGATAGCTGTGATATAATCTGGAAAAGGAGACCAAGGCTGCGCCTGGACAATAAAAGAACTGAAATTTTTGAAAATTTATTAAAAAAATGAAATGTTGACTTATCTTCAAAACAAAGTTTTGAAGAGAAGTCCTAATATATATGTATAACGATAAAAATCTTTGAGATAACCACCTATTGAGGGCCTCCCTATGGCTTTCTTGATTTATTAGACTTTGAAAAAACAAATTAACTTCACCCTAGACCTAATGACCGAGAACACTCATCATGACCTAGAAATTAAAACAAGGTTGCAAATGACCTTTCGAGACTTGATTTTTATGAATAGACCCGAGCCAGCAGTGCCAAGCACGAGGGGAATGAGTGACACAGACCATTCCCTCAGATTTATGGCATGCCTAATGAAATGCAACTGATCGAAACTAATGAGACACCTAAACATGAAATGCAAAAAATATTTTTGATCTCTGATGGAGGGATAACTAGACCGACTGTAACAACTGTCACCATTTCATATGAACAGCAATGATTTATTGTGATGGACGTTTAATGACCACCACTATTGGTTCATATATATCTTGACATTTGTTGACTGTCACTAAAAGCTCCATTACTAGAAGTATAGGTGTTGTGGTAACATTTAAGGTCCGTCACGAATAATGACTATAATGACGCACATCGGCTGTCACCATTTCAATATAAACAACAATGATTTATGACTACGGACCCTTAAGGGTCGTCACTCTTCATGCGTATATATGGTGCCGTTCGTTGACCATCACGATTTCATATTTTTGGTGACGCTCAAAAAATGTCACCAAAGCTCATTGGTGATGGTCAAAAGAGCCTCCATCACAAAAAATTATCATCACCATTCCATATGGATGTCAAGGCATGATGGAATAGAACCACCAGCAACTTGCTTGTAAATCAGGTTCTCTTCCATTGAGATAGCAGCTTTTATAAAATTATACTTTTAAAAATTACACCTTGAAACTTCATAAATTTTAAATTCTACAACTTTCAATAAATTAAGGTCTCGACAATATTTTACTAACTAAGCAGAGCAACATCGAAGCTCTAGATCCTAACTAATGGTTATTGGTGTTATGAAAAGTGGGTGGAGGGAAAATTAGTTATACATAAGAGAATGGATATGTTCACTTCAATACTCAATTAGCAGTGAAACTCTAAAGACATTTACAACCTATAAATGTCCTATAACTAGCAATTGCACCAAATATTCCAAAGGAAATTCCATAAGTAGATAGTATATGGAATAAGAGGAGGCAGGGACATTGAATACTTGTACATCTTGGCATGTGTTAGCACTTGACACCTCTAGGTTGTTTGACATGTCTTCGTACTATCTGGCATGTGTTGGCATGCTCTAGAATTCACTAACACACCTTTGCATTCATGAACTCACAACTAGAATTACATTTTTCCATGACTTGGGAACCTTACATTCACTAGAAAACCTTGGCACTCCTTTGTTGTCATGCCCTGTGTTATCCTCCACAATGTTTGAGGCGGATGAGGAGATCGACGAAGGTAACCACAGACCAAGCTTTTAGTTTGGTAGCTAGCTCTATGAAACCATAAAGGGCTCTCTCTCTGAAATTAGAGCCAAGAGATGACTAGAATGTAAAGGATTTTAGGCTAGATAGCTAGGCCCAGGGGGGATTTTGGAAACTTTAAGGACATTGAACTTTTTCCACCAGTGTCTTGTCTGGCAGGGAATTTTTGAAGGAGTTAGAGACTTGGAACTGCATCTTGTACAAGCCACCTAACATGTAAGATATAATCTCCCTAGACTAGAGTACCGCCTACCTAGAAGAGTGTCCCATGCTCAAAATATAGAACCCTTCTCTATTGTGAATTTTTCTTAAAGATAAATATGTGCATAAAATAGTATCGAGGAAAACACCTAATTAAGAATATTGAGCATGTAAGTCAAACTGTAAAAGTATACTAAATATGGCCATATATAAGCTTTTGAAACATTAGATAAGCATGGCTGCATACAAAAACCATACGATGCCTAAAATTGTTGTGCTTCTTTCATCGTTACTATACCCTCACAACAAAACTGGAGTTTGTAGCATGTACCCCAAGGCTGTATGCATGTGCAGAAGGTGTAGATTTAAAGGATTTACTGAGATGAAGTACTATTAAAGGAAAAAAATATTCATAAAAAGAGATAAAGTCTACTATGAATTCAACCCATTTGCACACAAACCAAGGCTGCTACTAGGTATAGTTCTCTACTGAATGAAAATTGCAATGTATTGTAATGCTGCTAAAGAAAAACATCTTTAGTGCAACACTAATAAGACTCTAAAAGATATTATCGCATTGGTGAGGGGTGAAAAATGTCATCATAAGCTAATTGATGACGGTAAAAAGAGCATTCATCACCAAAAACTGAATGTCACCAAAAGTGGCATGACCGAAAGTACAAGTGTTTTAATTACATACAAAGTCCACCACTAATAATGATTTATAATAACGAATAGCGACCATCACCATTTCATATGAGAAATGGTGACGAACCATAGGCTCCGTCACGAAAAATTGAATGTCACCAAAGGTAGCATCGCCAAAAAAATAGTTGTTGTAGTGACATTAAAGTTTGTCACTAATAATGATTTATAATGACAAATAGGGACCGTAACCATTGCATATGAGCAATGGTGACAGAGCATAGCTTCAGTCAGCAAAAGCTGAATGTCACCAAATGTGGCATTGCCAAAAGTATAGCTATTATGGTGACATTTAAGGTCCATTATGAATATTTCTTATAATGATGGATGTTCGGTAAAATTAATTGCTTAATAAACAAATAAAACAACTAATCTCCTAGACATTAATTATCAACCCGAGGAGAGTGTTAGAGTCGGTCTAGTGGCCCTCCACCAGAGATCAAAGCTCTTTGCATTTCATAATTAGGTGTCCCATCAGTGTGATCATGTTGCATTCCGTTAGGCATGCCATAACTCTGCTGGAGGAGTTTGTTTCTTTTATTCCCCTCTTGTTTGGCAATGCTGGTTCAGGTTTGTTTGAGTGAATAAAATATTCAAAGGGTCATTTATCTTTCTTTAAATTTCGAGGTCTTACATCTAGGGTTGAGTCAATTTTTGTCTTGAGAGGTCATAAAGGACCCGCAGGCCAGAGTGATGTCCTTCATAAAGCATCATTTCAATAATTCTCATCATTGTACAGTTAAATTTTCACCTTGTTTTCAAAACTTTGTTTTTGAAAAACAAAGGTCATTATCTCATTTTTTGTAAAACTTTTTCAAAATTTCAAATTCTCCAAATGTTGAAGCACAACCTTGGTCTCCTTTGCCAAAGCATCTCCGAAGCCATCCCTGCAAAAATTTTCAGAAGAAATCATCATTTCAACCAATTTTTTCAACGAAAAAAAAGGAAACCAGAAGTCAGAGCCAATTAATTTAAAAAGTGTCAACATTCAAACATTACAAAGTGGGATTTGGGCAAATAAAAATCAAAAGGGAGCCTATAAAAGAACACCACTCTTCATTAGAAACTCATTTTCCTCTCACAAGCCAAGAGAATCCTTGCAAAGGCAATTTCAAGAGTCATTGAGCAAATTGGGCAGTTTTCAGGAGCGCGCTATGCATCAGCTGAGGCGCGCTACACACCCAGGGTGCGCTACGCATCAACGTGACTTTTCCAGTATATTTTTACTCAGGCGCTACACACCAGAGGGGCGCTACGCGTTGGGAAAGGTGCACTACGCATTGGGTTTTTCACCCAATAAACCGCCAGCAATCTACCAAATCCTCTTTTCTCTCAAGAAATCTTTATCATTTGAAAAAGTCAAACAACAGTTCATTGGGTGCAAAGTCAGCATTACATTTCAGTCACTTTGCCTCCAAAACCATATCAGAAACCGAATCAGATTATGAAGAGAGTGATGACCGTGATTCAACACCAGAGATAGATGTGCCAAGGAGGCATCACAAGGGTGGTAAAGGTGGTCGGCCTGTCAGGGAGGAGCCCACCTCTTTGGCTCATTTGCAAGCTTGTCCACTTGCAGTGACTTGTTTTCGGTACCTATAATGTTTTGAGTATTTTGAGAGGATCTCACAAATTCAACATCACAGAGAATTAGTCCACTTGTTTGTCCTACATTTGCACAATAGTCATGTGAACCTTGCAAGAGTGGACTTCACACTATCACCCGAGATTGTTGCTCAAGAAACTGGGATACCAAATGTTGGAGAGGAGTGGAACAAGCGCCAGCAGTTAGACAGATTTCATTATGAGCCATATATCAAACCTGGATGTATGAGACACCTAACTGTTGTTTTTCCCTTCAGATTCTTAAGGGATGAGTATGCACCCTTGATGAGGCTCATTATTCCCTATTTCACTTGTGAGGGCAGATTTTCACGTCTATATTCGTACCATATCCGTTTGTTGATGCATTTCACACGGGTAAGAATAATAAACATTCCATTTTTCATGTGCCTAAATATGGAGAGGATGGTGCCCTTGGTACAAAGGAAGAGTCCAGCACAACAACACAAGAGAATTTATCGTTATGCACTGATCAAGATCATAGTGATGCATCAATTGGCACAGCAGGGTATTCCATGGGAGGATTTCATTTCTCGCGACTTCTTCATGGTGCCACACCCACCTCTTGAGATTGTCCATGATGAGGGAGGGCCTTCACAGTAGTTTGACATTCATGAGACCGAGCATGTTGATGCTCCAGCATATGTGACATATCAGAAAGGTCCCAGAGCCTTATTTGCAGCTGCACGACGAGTATTATCTCTGCCACGGGTGGAAGGGGTCTCGTTGGCTTCATCGGCACAACGAGTATTATCTCCACATCATGTGGAAGGGGTCTCGCCATCTTCTTCAGCACAGGTACAGGTCCAGGACAGGGGCAAGAGGCCCATGAATGATGAGGGTACTTCAAGAGGTCAGGACACGGATATCATTGATGTTGATGCTAGCTATCCTACGTCAGAGCTCAAGGAGATCATCCGAGAGCAAAGGGCCAAGAATGAGTCACTGCACAAGAAATTGCAGATGGAAAAATGGGTGATCAACTACTTAGAGTAGCGCAACAAACAGTTGGAAGATGAGCATGAACTTTATGAGCAGAGGAAGATTCGTGAAGACCGGGAATTGGCTCGTAGGAGACCCGGTGATTTGACACCTATCGATCGGGAATCAATGCTCATCCGGGTGAACACTCACTTGGAAAAGTTGTTGGAAAAATCCAATAGAGACAAACATTTGCTTCGACACATGAAAAATCATTATTGGGCCCGCATGCATGTGTGCAAAGCAAAAATGAAGCTACTTAAAGGACAATTGGCCAAGGCACTAAAACGGGGGAAAAGGCTCGATCAACTCCAATTTTCGGCTGAAGCCTCCTTGAAGGAGCATGGCACTCAATGATACACGCTCAGCTCAAAATTCAAAGAATTTGGAGCAATTTTGGTTAATTTTAAATTATTTTTTTTAAGTCAAAAACAGGTTTTTTCCCTCAACGCGTAGCGCGCTGGACGCTACCCTGAAGATGGGGAGGTCCATTTTACAAAAGGTCAGCATTTTTGGATTTTCCATCACAAAATACACCTGCTTAGCCACTGCCAAGACATTTCATCAGGTTTTGAGCCCCCAAAAGGTCAAAAAACGTGCAAAAAATGACCTTCTGCCACTTTTTGGACACACAGGAAGCAGTCTTGGGAGATTGCATTTTTGGAGGGGCAAATGAGCACCAAATTGAGAAATTCCACTTGGGTTGGACATTAGACATCTAGCCCTTTCCAACAAGCCCACTTTTGCCTCATTTGGATGTAGGAAAGTGCCCCAAACGTTGGCCCAAATGCGTGCTACACCTAGAGAAATGGCGTGCTACGCATCAGGGAAAATTGTCAGTTTTTCACCTACAACTCACGAAAACGCAACATTTTACTAGTTTTTACTTTTGGAGGTATTTTTCATCCTCCTTGATGTAATTAATGTAGTTTTATGTTGACATGACACTTATTTATCTCTTATAGAAGATTCATTCATGAAAAGGCAAAACATTTAATGAATGAATTGGTTTCCTAGCTTATAGAGGCAAGTTGTTTTGACTGCCTAGACTCTAGTGCTTTGTTTAGAATTGGTTGAAACAACTCATAAAATGATGGGCTTGACCCCTAGAGGAAAGGAAATGTGTTAGCTTGCCTATATTATGTATATTCTTAGTCATTTTGATGGTTAGACTCTTGGGGTAGCTTGAGACTATATTGTACATATCTTATCAGCATTTTTGGGAAAGGAAAGACCAGGGTTTTGCAGCACTATTTTGGATCCACGTGGCTTTATGTGTTGATGGTGTGTTTCTCTCAGCACTTGTAATTTTTTGTATGTGCATCATTATCTCTATTCAATCTTCTGTTATTAAGCAAATGAAGTGTTAAGATAGAATCCAAGAAATTGCTATGCTCTGCCTTTAAATTTGTTTAATATTCTATGTTTTCTTCAGTTTAAGGAGAATCGTTGAGACCCCTTACTCTCCTTATCCCCTCACCGGTCTGATCTGTCCATATCACCTGCTTTAAGGCATCAAAACAATTGCCTATCTTGCCCCAAGTGGACCTCTGCAAAAACTGTGCCTCATCCCCGCACCCAAAATTGCCTTTCCCTTGATTTCAACAAAATCATAGAAAATCAATTCTAAACTCTTTGTACTTAATACCTAGCCTAAAATCAGTCATCCATTTGGTCATCTCGAGCCTTTTCGATTATCTTCTTTCGATTTTGACCCAGAGAGAGCCCTCTCCTGTCCTCGTAGGGCTAGCTATGAGGCTGAGCGTGGTTTGATGTGGCCTTGAGTATTCCCTTATTTCAGCCTAAGGTAGATTTAAGAGCTAACACAGAGTCTCTTTATTTCAAGGAAATTGGCAAAATATATGTATAAAATACCAACAACTAAGACTAGTTCTATATGATTTTGTTCTATACTATCAAGCTCATTTAACAAGAAATAAAATGTAAGGCCTCAATAATAAAACTAAAATTAAAAATAAGAAAGTAAATGACCGAAAAACAATTATGCTCATGACACAACTTGAATAATTTCTATATCAAACCGTGCACATTTCTAAATTGGAAATTTAATCTATTGCACTCAATAGAATTCAAATGCTAATCTAGAGCAACAAATTAAATGAAATCTATAAATTGGATGAAATAAGAAATCTAGAAAATGCAACAAACAAGAAATTAAGTAAAATCAAGGAAATCTACTTCAAGGAATGACAATTGAAATTCAGATAAACAAACACATAAATACCCTAATTTACATGTTCAAGGAAGAACCTCATCAAAGGTAGTGGACCCAACCGCCCAAGACTCAATTTCACCTTGATAAATAACTCAGATCAGATTACAAATAACTGATGTAGAACTCAATGGATAACTTTCTTCATTAAAACATATGACAGAAATAATTATAGCAAAATGAAGCTATTAGCTTTGCCTCGAATTCAACAACTATGCATGCTCTCATCTCTTGTCTCTTCTATATTCTCCTACATCCTATCTAGGAATTGCCATCTCCTATCTCCTAATTATCTCTGAATTACCCTCTAATTCTCCTCCTATTCTCCTCATATTATCCTACTCCCTTCGATCTCTGTTCTCATTTAAATACACAGAGAGCAAAGGGAGGTTACAACAAATTTGCTTTAAAAATTATTTCTATTACAAACTTGGATTATACAAAACAAATTGATCATCAAGATCATATATGAAAGATCTTTCCATCAAGATTGAGAAGGAACAAGTTGAATTTGGTATTGCAATTGGAAGCATTTGGAAAACAGCCGCAACAAGAAATCTCAGAAAATAATCTTTGAAGAAGCTTCCGTTTCTCTTAATACAAACCTATGTTTTGAAAACTTCTCATGGGAAAACTAACTTGGTGAGTTATGGACAAAACACATGTCTCAGATTTCCTTGATTCTCCTTCATTTGGCCAAAATGTCTAATGCAAAACTATGGCTCCTTAATCCACCGAATTTCTGAGTTGGAATATTTAATTGTGAGTTGGAGATCAAATTTTCAATCTGGAAAAGATCTCGGAGGCTAAAATCATGAGTGATGTTACAAAAAATCCATTAATAAATCATTATTGGTAAAATAATGCTCAATAATCATCAATTTATTAAAAAATAAAGGAGAAAAATAATATTTATCCATGAGAGCATAAATATTTGTAAAAACGAATTGTATGATAAATTATGATAAATGATGTAATAAAGAATTGTAGGAATGGCTGAAATAGGCATTAAAAACTGATAATAATAATGACAAATTAGCAACCCAACGAAGGATAGTGATTGTCACCATTTCATATGAACAACAATGATTTATTGTGATGGATCTTTAATGGTTGTTACTATAGGTGCATATATATCTCGGCATTTGTTGACCATCACTGAAAGCCACATTGCCAAAACTATAGGTGTTGTGGAAACATTTAAGGTCTGCCATGAATAATGACTATAATGGCAGACATTGACCATGACCATTTCAATATCAACAACAACAATTTATGGCTATGGACCTTTGAGGGTCGTCATGATTCATGCGTATATATGGTGAAGTTCGTTCACCATCACTATCTCATATTTTTTGTGAGGGTCGAAAAATGTCACCAAAGCTCATTGGTGATGGTCAAAAGAGCCTCCATCAGAAAATATTGATCATCACCATTTCATATGGATGTCAGGGCATGATGGAATCGAGCCCCTAATCTCCTTCTTGGAAAAAAGGTGCTCTTCCATTGAGATAGTACCTTTTAAAGAATTATAATTTTAAAAATTAGACCTTGAAACTCGATAAATTAAAAATTTTACAACTTTCAATAACTTAAAGACTCAGTAATATTTTACTAACCAAGCAAAGGAGCATTGAAGCTCCATATCCCTACCTAATGGTTATTGAAGTTATGAAAAGTGGGTGGAGGAAAAATATTTATGCATAAGAGGATCAATATATTCAATTGAATACTCAATTAGAAGTGAAACTTTAAATATATTTACCACCTATAAATGACCCATAACTAGCAAATGCACCAAATATTCCAAACGAAATTTCATAAGTAGATAGCATATGGAATAAGAGGAGGCAGGGACTTGGAACGCTTGTACATCTTGGCATGCCTTAGCACTTGACACATCTTAGCTTGCCTGACATGTCTCCTTACTATCTGGCACATGTTAGCATGCCCTACTATTCCCTAACACACATTTACATTCATGAACTCACAACCAGGATTACATTTTTCGATGACTTGGGAACCTTACATTCACCGGAACACATTGGAACTCCCTTGTTGTCATGCCCTGTGTTATCCTCAATGATGTCCCAAGCCGATCAGGAGATCGACGGAGCTAACCATAGACCAAGCTTTTAGTCTGATAGCTACCCCTACCAAACTAGAGAGGGCTCTCTTTATGAAACCAGAGCCAAGAGATGACTAGAATGTAAAGGATTATAAGTTAGATAGCTAGGCTCAGATGGGTTTTTGGAAAATTTAGGGACTTGAAACTCTGTGGACCAGTGGCTTTTATGGAAAGGACTTTGTGAACGAGTTAGGGACTTGGACCTCTATCTAGGATAAAGCACCTAACATGTATGATAGAAGCTCCCTATATTAGAGTACCTCCTACCTAGAAGAGCATCCCCTGCTCAAAATATAGAATTGTTCTCTACTATGCACTTTTGTTAAAGATAATTCTGTGCATAAAATAGTACTAAGGAAAATGCCTAAATTAAGAAAAGTGATCATCTAAGTCAAACTATAAAAGTGTACTAAATATGGCTATATATAAGTTTGGGAAACATTAGACAAGTGTGGTTGCATAAAAAAACCATAAGATGCATAAAGTCGATGTGCTTCTTTTATCATTACTATACCCTCATAAAAAAACTAGAATCTGTAGCATGTACCTCGAGGCTATATGCAAGTGAAGAAGGTGTAGATTTAAAGGATCTGCTGAGATGAAGTACTATTGAAGGAGAAACACCTTGAAGAAAATAGATAAATTCTGCTGCGAATTCAACCAATTTGCACATAAACCAAGGTTGCTACTAGGTACAGTTCTCCGCTGAATGGAAGCTGCGATGTATTTCAATGCTGCTGAAGAAGAAGCACCTTTTGTGCAACATAGATAAAACCTTAAAAGATATTATCACTTTCGCCTCGGTTGTAGATGATCTCATCAATATAGGTAAAAACTTCGATAATTGAAAAACCAAAAGTTGAGGTGCATAGATCATCTAAAATGGCATATTTTCCCATACTTTATTATTGTTTAGGAGTGTTAGTATATAAAATGAAAGGTACCATGTTGCGTCTTTATGTCACAGTACAAGGATGCGAAGAAATACATCAAATATTAAATAGCGTGGTATAAGTTGATTGTTGGTTGTTTTGAAACAGAATGGAATTCTCCTTGTGTGGGTTATAATCTAGTGGGTATAACTTTAAATAAGAAATTGATAGTTATGGGGTGGGAATTATCTCACAATTCATCAAAGGTCCCAGTTTTGTTCACTAGAAAGAAGCAGAGTGAGTCGTCAATTTTATGGAAGGGAACACCCTATTCGTACGAAGATAACTTGAAATTAGCTGGGCATATCATTTCTCGTCTTCTTCTACATGTGTGCTTTGAAAGGATAACCACATCGAAAGACTCAATAAAAGATCTGGTAAAGTTTATAGATGTGAATCACTTTTGAGAAAACTCATCGCTTAATGACGATTGAGCATGGAATATGTTGAAGGATTCAATCTTGCAGCCAATCATAGAAAGGAAGTTGTTGTATCCATTGTATTTCCAACAATCCGACTCCAACCATAATGTGAAAGGCATGTTAATTGTGAAACCTCTTTCCCACTTTGTAGTATTGTTGCCTTGAATTCCAAGAGTCATCTGGATACCTAGTGTTGGATTCCTATACCAATAGGTTTCATCTTTCATGATTGACAGTGGAAGGGCTAAATATGTTCATCATTGCAGGCTACAAAGGTTCCATATTTTGTGTGCACTAGAAAAAATTTAAAAAATGAAAAGAGGGTATGCCTTAAAAGAATAATCAAAGGGCAAGAAAATCAAGTGGTCAAGAGAAAAGTGAAAATGAACCCCAAACTAAGGACCAGGAAAGTGGCTAGTCAAAATGCCACTACTAAGCTCATTTGGCAGTGTCATGTTATCCAAGTACTGCTACTAATCACACTAGATGGATGGCCCAACAATCTAAACTGGACCATGCCATGGTTAAATTGCTTGTTGGAGAATAGAGAATGTTTCCTGACCAAACAGCTTAAGCTTGGTAGATGACTAGATAGGTAGAGAAATAAAGGTGCCCAACTGCTTAATATAGGGCCTTGGAAGAAATAAGTGTAGATATTAGATAGGAGGGCAGTCAAGAGAAAAGAGGAAAACCAGGGTTTGCTAGTTCAAGTGCACCCACTTTAATGATGAAAAAATGTTAGGATTACTAGGATGGGTAAGTAGTGTAAGCTTGCCGAAATGGAGAGCCATCACCAATTGGCCAATTAAGTGAAAAAAATTATGCCACTCAGGGTGTGGGCATTAAAGAAAAAGAATGGAGGACAAGCACTGGAAGCATGTCTAACTTCCCTAGTTTCCCCCAAAAGTCATTTCTTACTAACACCCCCAAGGGCCTTGAGATCTGCTCAGGTCTCCAGTTCCACTCCATTACATCACATACCACTTGGTCAAACCATGGAGTTCAAGCATGAAAAGAAGCCACATTTCTTGTGTAAAAACATCCTTTTTTCATCATTTTCATCTATCCTCAATATCCTAAGTCAATATTAATCACCTCCTAAGTCATTTTCATTCACCTCACAAACCATATTAATCACTAACCTATGATCTAGCTCCCTAACTTTCCCCTCCCCCAAGTGCTATAGCAATATCACTTCCTTGGGAAATATTAACCCCTCAAGTGTTAGTATTAGCCCTAAATCCTCCTAAAAACTATGGGTTTGAGAAAAACTATGGTTAAAGGGCAAAAATCACTTTCCCTGCCCTCATTTACCCTTTTCCCCCTTTTCTCCGCCCTAAACCCTTTATTATAAAGTTTTGAAATAAATAGCTTTTAAATAAATACACACTTAATAAACCCAAAAAACCCATAACCTAAGGTTCTAAACCCACCCCGTGCCCATTTATTAAATGATTATTATATAATCGGGCGGGTCCCCTGTCGTTAACCCGGTGGCATATCACGATCGCCGCCCACCATCAGATCATCTGCCCCACCCATCCTACGATGGGCGGTCGATCCTCCTATAGAGCTGCACGGCCTTTTTGCGTCCGGGGCATGGGCGGTATTACCGCCGTACCCCCGCCACGCGTCGGGCGCTGGGGTTGTTCGCTGGCCCCCCCTCTAAATGACTTACCGCCTAAGAGCCTGCCAGGAAGACCGCTTACCGCCCTACCCCCCACGCTGACGTCACACCCCCGTCAGCATGACGTCACCCCACTTTGCCGCCACCATGCCTCCACGTCACCCCTGCCCTCCACATCGCCCTATCCACCCTGATACCGTGTCAGTGCCACCTGGGCACCCATGTCACCTGCCACGTCACCTTTTCCGTACCTGGGCCCATGATGACATCAGCATGACGTCATCAGAAAAAGGCGCCAATATGCGAAAAATGCATAAAAGGGCATAAAAAACCGTTATTTTGCATTATTTTTTACAAACGTCGAAGCTCCTCTGCAAGCGAATTTCAACTTCCAACGGTCGAAAAGCAAAAGTAATCCGCCAAAGTCGTTGTCGCCTCCATTGTCAACCCAACCACCTGAAATTCAGCCAGTTTGACCGGTGAAAACGCTTCGTACGCCATTAAAACCAGGTATTTTGCCGCATGCACCCTCTTGTCCACTGTTCTCCATAAAATCCTATTTTCCTGCTTAAGCAACTCAGTTTAAGGACCCACATTGTTGAAACTCACCCCTAAAATCTACCTAAGAAAACTCTGAAACCCCTGCAGGAAAGAAGTCCCAAGGAAACCCGTGACCCACGGTGAAAATCTACCTATTTTTCACAAAAAGCAGCTGAAAAGCCAAGCCACAAGCTAGAAGAACTAAATTGTCATTTCCCTCACCTCTGCTAAGAAATATTCTGCAAATAACCAGCTAACCAGCTCAAAAACACTCTGCTTCCTCAAAAGAGAGTGCCCCACAGATTGATTAAGCCTGTGACAGCCTCCTTGAACTACCAAAACTGCTCGCTGCAAACAGAGAGCAGTAAGCCATTCCTCATAACTCACACCAAGCTTGAAACAAGGTAAAACCACCAGCAAGACCAAGACAATGGCCACTCCAGCTGCTCTAGATGTTTTTCCTATAAATACATCCAACAGAGAGCTAGAAGCTATACCATTGGTGGACAGTGATGCCCTCATCACAGAATTTGTGGCAGAGAGAAACCATTTGCAGACATATTGCCAATTAAGAAACAGTCACTTGGACAGCAGTGACCTGCATGGGGTCTGACAATCTAATCTACCCACCTACTTTCTGCCTTCTGTCAACATTTTCCCTGAAATCATCCACCTATGTGCAGAGAACTATGACCAGAAACTTAGGGTTGTGAAGTCTCCATCTCGGAGCATCCTCTTCTATATAACTCCAGACTCCATCAACCAGATGCTGAACTACAAACATACCCAAGTTGCTATACCCCTTCTCCATGAACTATTTGCTGGATGAGGGCTCCAGACTTTCTGATTCAGACATTGCTGCCATAGCTAGGAAATTCATGAAGGCAGACTGCCAGCCCTCTAGGCCACCTCCTTTCTCCTATGAAGATTTCAATGAGGTTGGCAAGCTACTGATAGACATGCTGACCTCTGTGCTGGGGTTCACCACAAACAAACATGTTGATATAATTGTGCTGGTCAGGCTCTCTGCATACAGCTTGATGAAGCCCCCTGCTACGAAATACAATTATGCCAAGTACATTGCCAATAAGATACATGATCAATTGACAAGGCTGGACAGGGAGGCAATACTCAGATATTCCTCATACATCTATCACTTACTCTTGTACTACGAGACAGATAGCTTCCATTTCTCAATCAAGAGGCTAGACTCACAGGGTGAGAGAAGGTCTATGATCTTCTGGTCTTCAGTCTTCCATCAAGTACAGAATTCCCCTTACTCTTACTGGAAATTCATTGATCAGTTCGTATATCCAGTTACATGCCTCTTGAAGAGGACACCTCCTATCAGATTGTCCAAGGATATGCAGAAGATCTTGCAGCTATCCAGAAGCTACAAGATTGATGATTGGTACTTGTACCAAAACCACACTGTCATCAGAATTTATGGTTGTGAGCTCTGTCCCTACAGGCTCCCAAAGTATGTCCCTATGAGGCTATTTGCCCTGGAGTACTATAGACAAATTATAAACTCCGACCTAACACACTTTCACAGTTCCAAGAAGAAATCCAACCTGAAGTTCAGGGATCACTTAGGCCCATTTACAATGAAGAAAAAAGATGGTTGGCAAGAAGTTGACCAAATACTAGGACAACAGCTCAAACTTAAGAGAAGCTTTTGGTGGGTCCCTTATGACCCTGAAGGTTTCATCAGTGCAAGGAGGGTTAAATATAGGCTGCTAGCCTATAAACATGCCCCACTCCCTCAAGTACAACATTTTGCTAATCAAGATGAATGGGTGCCTGAATCAATAGTAGAGGAAGTGACTCAGGAAGAAATAATGGAGCAAAATGTAAAGGACTTGGAAAAAACTCTTGACTTGGACTCTTGTCAACAGGTCTTCAAGCAACGAGTCCAAGCAAGAGAAGGTACCTCTACTGCCCCAACAACACAGGACATCCAGCAGGCTCCAACAACAACAACCACCACAAAAGGAAAGGAAAAGATGGATGAACAACAGGAGACAGAAACAGGGCATCCTAGTACTTCAAAAGACCAGCAATGAGGACAGGCTCCTCCATTGCAAACTGAACAAACTGAAAACCCAGTTTTGCAGACCCCTCTAAATGATGAGAGACGGAAGAAGAGAGACAGAGAAGAAATCACACCTCCCACAGGGTCATCACAGCAACCAGAGGCCAAGAGGCTGAGGGTAGACCCTGAAGCTGAAGGAGACATAAGTGAAGAGCTGGCAGAAAGCCAAAGCAAGGAAAGACAGATGAGCCAACAGACTGCCACTAGCTCATTTCAGCTAGAACAGGCTCAACAGCATACCGTGGAGGTGTCCTCCTACAGAAAGCAGGGCAAAAAGCCAGCCACAGTTAAAGAGGGCTTCAAGGAGATCAAGGCACAAAATGAGTTGCTAAGAGTGCAGCTCTATGAGCAATTCCTGAACACAACCCCAGCCAAAAATCAAAGGTTAATGGTTGCCTTTGATATCAAGGAAGAAAAGATGATATTCACTCATCTAAAGCCCAAGGTTCCACACCCAAAGACCACAACAGATTATTACAAGACTAATCTAGAGGTCTTTGCTAAAGACATACACCCCATGGATCAAATTGAGCTGCACAAGCAAACTGGGGAGATGGTGTATGCAACACTTGCTGACAGGGCAATGCTGGCCCATCAGCTAAAGGAATCCCTGAAGAACACAAACAGACAGCTTGATTTGGAAAGGTTGTCCTCCTCCGCCAAAGATAACAGAATAAAGACTTTGGAGGATATAATTATTGATTTGGGGCATGACCCAAAATATCCAAAGGGTGTTAGAGCCCTTATGAAGAAAAAGGAGGATGATATAGCTGCATTGAGGAAACAGGAAAAATTGCCTCCTACCATCCATCCTGACACATCAGAGCTTGCACAAGAAAAACAGGTGGACAATGCTATGGAGCTCCTCCTAGTCATGAACCAAAGGATACTGCAGATGGAGGCAGAGTTAGAAAAAGCCATATAGGACAAGCAAGGGGAATCTCCCTCGCAGCCACCTCAAACCTCAACAAACCTTCAATCTGCCCCTCCAGCACAAGTAATAGCAGCCCCTCCTACTGCTCCAGCACCTACCACAGCCACATCAGCAACATGAGCAACAGTAGAAGCCACAACAGCAGCAGAATCCAGCCTGGGCATGGAAGAATTAACGAAGGTTGTTAAAGAGATGGAAAATCAAGTCACAGAAATAAATATTGCCAAAGAAAAACTGGCCAAGATGGAGGCCAGTTATGACAAGTCAAAGATGATTTTGGCAGAAAAACAAAGAGAAATAAAGGCCTTGGAGGCCAAAGTAAAAACTCTAGAAAAAGAGTTGATGCTAGGCAATACCCTAGCAGAAATAAAAAAGATTATTTGGGCCAAGATTGGCCAATCTATGCAGGACCAATGGAGCTCCATTCAAGCAATTTTTGAATAGGTGGAGCTGATAGAAATAGCTCATGTAGAGATTCAGAGAGCCAGGACAGCCCTGGGAATAATGCCTGAGCAGGCCACCAAAATGATTCACTTTCTCAATAACCACACTAGGGAAGAATTGGCTTCTCTACAAATAGCCAGCAGAACAGATACAATCCTCACAGCCAAAAAGGTACTGACATTGAGGAATTTCACTCAGACACTGGAGAGGAAGTGTCAGGAAATGAAGGTTGAAATAGATGAATTCAGAGATAAAATGGCTATTTTACAGGATAAAGGACTACCAAGCTTAGTGACTGGTACAAGACAGTTGTTGTCATATAATCAGTATATGACAAGGGTCAACAACTATGTTGAAAACCAGATCACAGCATCCAACAGCTCCATAGAAGAAGCAGGGCCTCCCTCTGGGAAAACCCTCTATGATAAGCTGGAGAATCTATTCTTTATAGAGCATGAAATTAATCATCTGTTTGAGGTACCTCCTAATTTTTATAGACACACAGAAGCAGATGAGACAGTGGTTAAAATGAGAAGACATCAACTACCCCCAGCTGATTGGTGGCAAGCAATGTTGGAAATTTTGCCTAGATAATTCCACTTTGCTTTCTGCCCTCTTTGGAGAAAGATCAGCATACAGGTCAGCAAACAAGTCAGCATACAGGTCATCAGGAAAGTCAGCATACAGATGACTCAACAATCCACCCAAATAGCAGGCTAAAATTAACGCAACATTTAAAAGCATTGCTACCTTCTACTTTCCACAGCCAAAAGTCAAATATGTCTGACAAAGGAATGTCGGATATCTTAGCATTTAAAGTTATATTTATGTATCATTTACTTTTTGTAAGAGAGTTGGTGGTGCAATTTATTGCACCATAACTCTCCACTAAGATATTTTATACCCTATTTTTGTATATATATCCCCTTAGATAACGCAT
>APFE030281558.1:62987-90222 GCA_000404065.3 Pinus taeda | reverse complement strand
GAAGAAATGTGGCAAATACACACCTCTGAACTGTGTTACAATGAGGGTTAAGGGCCCCGTTGGAGTTAGTTGGGAAAATAACTTCTCGGGGTGGTAACTTGGTCATATGATCTCCATTTGGTGTGTATGATACCTTATTTGAAAGAACTCTCTGAGTACTATAGGATTTTTGGCATGTGGACCTTAAAAAAGAACTGTTTAGGGATTCTAAACAACTTCGGAAGTTTAGAACCTGAAAAACTACTAAAAATAATAAATGCTACTATAATCAAGGAAATTGATGAAACCAACTGGAGGTCTAGGTGGAATATGAAGGTGGCCACCAATATCCACCTAGATCAATTCTCCCCCCTTAGGAAACAATGGTACTCATTGCATGGAGAGCCTCCATGAGGTGAGGAAGTTTCTATTGAACCTGGTCCCTAGTGAAGGAGTTGGTATGCTTTGACAAATCGATATAGCTGAATCCTCTGCTGGCAAGTGTTGTTAATCTATGTTTCCATGATCCAGTTAGTTTTGGCTATTCGATGCAGCTCAGGTTGAGATTTGTTGGTGTCAGCTGCTTAACAACGTTGGATGTGTCCAAGAATGGGGGAAGTATGGTTGCAGTTGGTCCACATTAAATATTGTGTGCACACCAAGGAACGCTGGAATATTGAGCTCAAAGGCATTGTCCCCTACAACTTTGGTGATGGTGTACGACCCATATCAGAGCCAATGAAGCTTGAAATGTAACCAAACATTTTCGCCCAACTGGAACTTGTGTGGCACTTAATGTTGATCATGATGCTACTTGTACTTAGCATTGGTTTTGTCCAATATGTCATGGACTTGCTGGTTGATGTGTTGAATGTGTTTAATGAAGTTGCTAACCTTGTCAACTTCTAATTGGACATGAGCTTAATCAACCTGATTAGTTGCAATTGGTATGGCCACATCAATGTGGCATAGTGATTGGAATCATAATCCCACGTGAAAGGAGATATGGCTAGTTGAGCTATGGAGAGCTCAATTATAGCTATGTTGGACATAGGGGAGGATTTCATCCCATGTGCATGGATGATTTAATTTGTACATGTGCATAATGTGCATGATCATCCTTTTAATGACCTATATTTGTCCATCAGTTTGGGGTGGAAGGGCATGGACTTTGTGAGCTTGGTATCCAACATAGACTAGAGACTTGACCAAAATGTACTCAGGAACTTGTTGTCCAAATCTGAGATAATGGACTATCGGATCCCAAAGTGTACCCACACTCATTTAAAGAAGAGCTTAGTAGTGGCTTATGTTGTGATACACTTCTTGCAAGGCCTCAGGATGACCATCTTAGAGAATCTGTCGACGACCATGGAAACACAATCATTTCCATGCTTAGTGTAAGGAAGGCCCGACATGTAACCAATGGAGATGGATTCCCAAGGCCGACTAGGAGTAGGAAGAGGAGTATATAGGACTTGCTTCTTGATCGTCAGTTTGGAAATGATAGAGGTAGTGCAGGATTTAATGTACTTCCCAAAATCCTGTCGAAGTTTTAGCCAATAAAAATACTTCTATATTGTTGCCATTGTATTTTCTACTCCAAAATGTCCAGTAACCTGACTGTATTGTGCCTCCCAAATCATCTTGGCATGCTCGCTTGAAGGAACACAGAGGTCTCCCAAGTGGCATGACAATGTACCTTGGAGGTGAAAATCTGGAACATGCTTATCATCCAGGAGCATCTTGTGTGTGTTATAGAATTCTGGATCGCTCCTATAAAGATGTGGCCACCCCGAAGTCTCATGTCCACAAGGATCAAGCATAGTGGTCAGCGCCATAACCAGTGGTTGACCGAGACATTTTGAAACATTATTGGTGTTTCCCTTCTTATACTTTTTGTTCAAATGGAACTGCTGCATATATGTGGACCATTTCTGATGACGATTGTTCTGTAACTTTCCTTGTGTTTGTATGAACTACAAGGATAGGTGTTCTGTGTGGATGATTATTTCCTTCACTGGAATGTAATTCTTCCATTGTCGACATACTTGTAAAATTAAATACATCTCTTTTTCATAAGTAGGATACTTTGAGGTTGTGTCTGAAAGTGTCTCATTGTGATATGCCATCGGATTCCCATGCCCAGTAAGAAATTTCCCAATAACATAGTCATAAGTATCTGTCTCAATCTTAAATGGTTGTTGCAGGTCTAGTAATGTGAGCAGTGGTGAAGAGTGAGGCATTGCTTCAATTAGGCAAATTCCTTATGTTGGGATTCAAACCAGAATAACTTTGCTTTTGCTTCGCCCTTGGTGACTTGACACAAAGGCCAAGTGATATGAGAGAAACCCAACACGAACTTGTGGTAGAAATTGGCAAGACCCAAAAAACTGCGTAACTCTGTTAGAGTGGTTGGGGATGGCCAATCTCAAATAACTTGTATCTTTGTTGGGTCCACAAGCAAACCCCTCTTATACATGATGCACCCCATATATTAGACCTGGGACATACCAAAAGTGCATTTCTCCAAATTGGCACTCAACTTGTGTTTTCACAGGGTTTGGAGGACCTGTCGAATATTTTCCCCCTTGAGCTAGCCCAGAAGGTCATCAATCTATGGGATTGGATCTTATTTAGTGCTCAATAGTCTCATGGTGTCATCTTTCTTCTATGCCACCACAATCAAGCTCCCACGGGGTGATGAACTTGGCCTGATGTGCCCTTTTTGCAACAACTCTTGAATCTGCCTCTTAATTTCATCATTCTCCATAATAGAGAATCGAGAGATCAGTGCATTGGGTAGCGAAATGGGGTCAAATCGATGTAGTAATTGACCTGATAATGAAGGGGTAAATTTGTGGGTGAGGTGAAGATGTCTCTGTACTCCTCCACAATCTTGTCCATATGTTGTTGTCATACAGAGGAGCCTTCTTTGGAGGTTGTGGATGTCGTCACAGTCTTCTTGTCGCGTTGAGTGTGAATCATAAGGAAGATAAATTTCCCAGTCTGGGAAATGATCTTACTACATTTCTTCGCAGAGATCAAGGAGATGGAAGTAGGCGGTGCTACCTCCAATATCCTATATAACTTATTTCCCAGAGAAATAATAACAGTGTGAGCCCTAAACTCATACACAACATGATGCTTCGACAAGTATGGCTAGCCTAATAATACATCACATACTTCAAGAGGAGCAACATTAGACAGCACCCCATCTGTGAAGGGCTTGATGTTGTAGGGAAGGCGACATTGTTAGCTGACGTAGATATCTCTTCCTAGGTGAAGCCACTTGATGGTGTATGACTACGAGTGTGGTGTAGTTAGTAGACCCAATCGCTTCATGAAATTTATTGAAATGAGGTTCTTTTGGATTCCACTATCGAAAATGAATTGTAGTGAAGAACCCTTCACCCACATCTATGAGTGGAAGAGGTTATCCCCCTCCTCTGGATCTTTGAGCTCAATCTTCTGGATGTTGGTGGTGGCAATAGTGGAACTAGGCTTCGCATTAACAATATGCTTCCCTTTGTCATTCCCCTTGACAAGTTCTGACTCAAGGCCGAAACATGCATCTGATTTAGAAGCTTTCGTCTCGGCCACCAATGACTACTTGGATTGACACTGACTTGTGTTGTGAGTGGGGCTCTTATGGAACTCACACCATTTCCCTATGTCTGTATTTTTCTTCGTGGTGTTGTTCTTTGCTTGCATCTTCGACGAGTTGTCTTGGGTTGCCTCACCTTCGATTTGTCCTTTGTTCTATTGGTTGGGGGAACCTTTCCCTTGCTTCAAATTCACAGATCTAATGTCTCGCTTTTTCTATTTAAATTTCTGCTCAATCTTGACAGTGTATCGATAGATGACATCAAGTGAGGATATGTCCAGGAACTCCATCTCGTCTTGCATGTACTTCTATAGAAAACAGTGGTACTTGAGTACCAAATGTTGCTAATAATCCTTGATACCCAACTTCATGCGAAGGGTATGAAAAATATTTTTGAACTCTGACACATCTTGGTATGTTCCCTGCCATAACATGGTCCACTTTATGCATTTATCTTCATAGCTTCCAATAGGATAACATTGTTTCTTTATGGAATCTCGAAAATAATTCCAAGTGGGTGTGATTGAAAACAATGAAACTTCCCTCTATTCCTTCTATTTGCGGTAGGTTTCCCGCTAGTCCTTAACATGAGGAGCGGTTTTGAGGAGTGCAAAAGTATCCTTTTCCCGATTGGAAAAGTCATGAACCAAAAAATATCCTTCCAATAGATTTTACAATCTATCTATGGCATCTACATTTATCTGGCCTTCAAATATGAGAATTTCAAATTTGACTTGTATCTTAAAGAGAGTGGTGCCTCCACAGTGGTTGCTGAATGAATATGCATCACCTATGCATAGCCGCCAAAGGATTTGGGAAAAGTTATCCATCATCACGTTCCTCTGTTGCTCGAGGATGTCTTTGAGAAATATTTTGAAAGGATATCCTGCTCCCTCATTCTTCTTTTCTTCCACCATGGGAGGTTGTCAAGGTTTGCAATGCTGGCCTTGCAAAGGTTCAAACAGTTCAAGCCCTAACTCCTTGCACCCTGACCTCGTCGAGGACATGCAAAGAAAAAGCAAAGAAAGAGCAGAACACTCTGATACCACTAATCCAACTTATGTAGGAACATAAAAAATACATATATAAACATAAACACATAGATTCAACAAAACTAAATCTTCATTTCATTAATATCAAAGAACTGAAAGATTCTTACAAGCAGAATGGAAATAAACTAGCTCGGGCAATGGTAGCTTATCTCCGAGAAGAGATGAGGTGGCTACATGCCTTTGAACTGTGTTACAATGAGGCTCAAGGGAATTTTTATTATTGAACAATAAAGGAAAACCCTAAACAACCAAATCCCTAACCCGAGGAAATGAAATGCTAAAAGTTTGTGGGCCCCATTGGGGTTAGTTGGGCAACCAACTTCCCAAGGACGTAACTTGGTCATATGATCTTCATTTCCTGCGTACGATACCTTGTTGGAAAGATATCTCCGAGCAATGATTTACAATAGCGGACCTCAAAAATACGTCATTTATGGGGTCAAAACAACTCCGAAAGTTCAAGACCTAAAAAACTGCTAAAAATAGTAAATGCCACTATAGTCAAGGAAACTGATGAAACCGACTCGAGTTCTAGGTGGAATAGGTAGGTGGCCACCAATATCCACCTAGATCATCTTAATAAGAAAAAATTCAAAATTTCATTTCCTTTGTTGTAATTCATTTTGTTGGAGTTATGACTCAAGTTGAAGAAACTAAATCTTTTCCTATGCATGTTGTACTTGTAAATATGTTTGAATATCAATGAGAATGGCTTTGCTAATTTTGATTATATCTTTAATAGTAAAGTATATCAGTGTATTTAGTAACTCTAATACGTTATTAATTTTGGCCATTCTTTCAACAACTCAAGTAACTGAAGAGTGTCGTCTTGACCACAAATTGCACCCGTTTACAATGTAAGTCAATTAATAAGCGTACAACAAAACTATTTGCAAGTTACAATGTGACATTTCTCATTTGTAATGAGCAAAAGAAACCATAACAACACTATATCAAAAGGAAATAATCCCCCAACTCCTATTTTTCTTCTTACATTTGGATAAGTTGAATTTTTCATTCCAAGATAGTTATGAACGACATATATAAATGAAACAACCAAGAAAAATATTGTGCCAAAAATAATAGTAGCAAGGGTTAGCTTGCAAATCAGTTATTTGTTGTATGTGAAAGGCTAACTTTTTGTATTCAATTTCTCCATTGAATCAAGGAACAAAGATATGAGGATTGCAACATAGACTATGTGAATACACATGTACAAGTGCTCGATGAATAAAAATCTCGCTCCTTCAAATATGGTGTTTTCATCTATGTGCAATTATTGACGACGTTGTGGTAATTTATCCCCTTGTTTTCTTTGATCAAGTCCAAAATTGGATTTGCATACATGTAGAGGACCTCCAAAGACATATTCGTATTTATATAAAGTTTCCATCCACACTTTAATGAACTTGATATTTGTTAGTTTTTGCTAAACCAAGAGCATTCCAAAATGATGAACTAACACATTTTAATCAATTTATAACCAACAATACTTATTTTTTAATAAAGTGTGGAGATATTAACGTTGAACTCTATAAAAGTTGTTTCAAACCAAAGATGGTTTCCAATTTCTCATCACATATTACCTCTCTCTTGTTTGCAAGATTCTAGAGATTGTTAGCCTTGATGTGCTCCCATATTCTTTTAACAAATTCTAGCTAGAAAACCTTAGAAACATAGAGGAACTTATTCGTTGCAAGTTTTTTGATCAAACTAAAGTCAGACATAGGATTAAAGAGGCTTGAGGAATTTTGGGTGAAGCTTGTCACAAATGATTCGGGCACTAGAAAATCATTGTGATTTAGGGTTTCATGTTATGTTGTTATGATAGTTACTTTCCATATTTACCTAATGCACCATTGTTTCTCCCCTTGGTCTCTTAGGAAGTTGAGGATTCCCCCCTCGAATAGTGGAATCTTGTCCAATCTTCATCATGTTTATGTGACTACTAGCTCCTAAAAAGTTATGGAATGTTTGAAGATCTAGAATTATTTGTTAATTTGATCTCAAAAACCATCAATACATCAATGATGTCGATGAGTTATCATAACTCAAATCTCAACTTGAAGAAGAGCTTCTACAATGTTCTATGACAATTGAGGGGAATAAAAATCCCAAAATATTATGATATTGACAAAAGTGAAATAAGATTTTACATAGGTTGTAGGTCCATATTCTTTTCCATGTGCATGTAATAGGTTGATGCTAGAATTGGTAAAAAAATGAGGAGTAATGTGTTTTTCTTTCTCTTTTATTTTTTGTTATAGAAAAGAAGTTACAGTGAGAGAATTGAGTCATGAGAATGGGCATGTAATTAAGCCAATAGATGGGGCATAGACTTGACAAGTTTGTTAAGTGTCTAGGATTTGATAGAGCTAGATTTGAACATTACTTATAAGACAGGGAAAAGTTGACGAATGAAGAATGAAATGATTAGGCATGGTGGGAGAGTATCGGCCAACATAGGAGTAGAGGGCCATTTCTTCCTAATGGGTAGAGCTAAAGACAGGAAGGGTCATAGATTTGGGACATAATAGAACTGAGTAAGTGGTAGAGGAGTTACATTGACAAACATCTAAACTTAGCTCTAACAAGTTCATGATGACATAGGTAATTTGTTCCAAACTAGCATTGAAACCATTGTAAGAAACACTCATGAAAATAGATAAGAATTAGATGAACATGAGATCCTTTCTCATTCATAACATACACATTAATACAATTTTAGTAATCCTTGGTTTTCATCTTCTAAGAGGTCTCTTGGACTTCTCAGGATTGTTGTGCTTCACTTGAGGCTTCATGTAAGCTTACATGAAAATTAAAAGAAATATTAATAACAAAAAAAGAAAATATCGACTCTAAAAAAAGTATGTCTATACCCAACTTATGTGAAATGATTTTATATAACTTTATATATAGAAAAAATAATTTATGGTGAGAAAAAAATATATTACTATGTCTATGTCATGTTCATAGATGTTTTCTACTTTCCTATGAGGGAGTTGTGTAATTCATTCAATTCTTAATATGAAGTTTGACACATCTCATTTGAAAATTTATTAGTAACCCAAAATTAAATTACTTCAATGTTATTTAAGTAAAAGGAAACTAAAAGTAATTTTTTTCTTATTGTTAGAACATATGAATGTTGTGTTGTTTATTATCAGGGAGATGTATAACACCTAAAACTAGTGTACATCCATCTTAACTCCACATATTTCATACTCTACAAGGACTAAATTAGAGGAAAAGTCAAAACATTTCAATGGTGTGTTTTTAAGTAAGAGGGAGATGTGTAATCTCTTTCATAAGACATGGAGTTGACATATTCATCTAAACCCTAGATCTATTAAACCTTTAGAGGGATCAAATCTTTAAAGGTGTAAACACTTTAAGTTTTGTAATTTAAAAAAGGTTTGCAGCTCAATAAATTTAATCCCTCTTGCTAGCTTGATAAACATGGGGTAAAGAGGTAAGTCAAAACATATTATGAATTGAGTTTTTCTTCACTATTTAAATTTCAAAAACATGGAAAAAAAATTGAGATTTTTAATCCCAAATATAATTAAAATTATTTAAATTATTAAAATTGAAAAACATTAAATATAAAAATTGCATTATTTTATTTGATATAATTTAAACATTTTAATTTTTAATTATTTTTTATTTTATTTATTGGAAACTAATTTTGTTTTTAATTTGGTTAGAAATGGTTGGAATCATTATACAAATCTAGTGCTTTAAAATTCAGGGCACTTAATCTATTTATACTCTCAAAAATACAATTTTAATATTAAAAACCTATGATTTTACCAACCATTGCATTGTTGGATTCCTATGATAATTAACTAGATCGATAAAAAGGGAAGAATGTTTACGCTACACCATTTTATTCTCATATATATACTAGGGACTGTTAAATTCATTTCTTTATTAAAATACAATAGGTTTATATTTTATCTATTTAAGATTAAAAGCTTCTTAAAAATTGTTGATCACACTCCTCTAATCATGACAACATAAAACATTTATCCTTATTCAATTTAAAATTGTAAATTTAAATTATTAAAATTATACTATCAAATTAATTTTCCACAATAACTTTAGTTCTAAATACAATATACGAATATACGAATACAAACCCATCAAAGATTATAAGGTTCTTTATTTTGCGCTAAGAGGAAGAGATGTCTTAAGGTTATATTATGTAAGTTTTTTTGGCTCAGTTAAATTGGATAAAAAATAAAAATAAGTTAAAAATAAAATAATAAATAAATAATTATAATTATAAATTACATAAATAAATAAAATAAAATAAATAAATGTTTAAAAATGGCAACAAGAAATTTTAGTTTAAATTTTCCTTGAATTAAACTATGAATTAAATTCGAATTCTATTCTTATAGTAACTTAAAAATAGTTAATTAAGTTTATTAAACTTACTTAACTTAGGAAATTTGAGTTTGGGGTTTTATGGAAGTGCAAATTCAAGCCTTTTGGGCTATGGTCTATTTAGCTTTGAAGTTTGTGTGCACGACGTGTTAATTGTTTTAGTTGTAACTCTTGTGATATTAAGGGAATGTTAATAACACATTTCTATGGGAGCTACATAAAAAATATCGTGCAAGGCTAGAGGGGAGAGATCAAGATCCAAGAGGAGATAATATATTGGGATCGATCTAAGTACATGCCACCATGTGCATGTAAAATGGGAATTTTTTGCATCAAGTGGTATCTGATCCCATATATGGTCTTGTCAAAAAGGAAATTAGAGTAAGAAGGATTTTCCAATTAAACACAATGACATATTCTATAATAGATGCTTTGCAGATAGAAAGAGCTCGGTAGGAGATACTGGACGAAGTGAAAAATTACAGCAATGCGGGTTAGAATAATATCTAGTAAGTAAACGTAATTTTTAGATAATTATTGATAGAAAATTTGTTGTGTGAAAGTAGCAATAGTAAAGGAAGATACTGTGACAATCGACTTACAACTTGGAAAATTGTAACAAAGAACCAATGATGTTCTTCGATGGAAAATAAATCGACATTGAGGAGACCTGGCAGGTAAACCTAGTCTTTAAACTTTTATTCTAAAGGAGATGACAAATTGCAGCTAGCAATTGTAGAAGAAAAAAAAAAGAATTGTGGTAGAGAACCCTTGTAGCAGAGAGGTGACATTGGAAGTGTTCTAGTCGAGGTTGGAAAGGTGAAGGGGACAAAGGAAGTCGTCAAAGAGAAGTTAAGAGAACAAGAGAATTTATCAAGATAGAGGTGAGCAGAGCGCATAAGCTAAGAAGAGAGGTGACAAGTGACTTATAGCTAGGAAAGTTGTAATAGAGGAGTGATATTCTTGGATGGCAGAAAATTTAGCGCTGAGGAGACTTGACAGGTAGGCTTGGTCTTTAAAATTTTATTCTATAGGAATTGATAAATTATAGGTAGCAACAGGAGAAGAAATGAAAAAGAACTATGATACAGAACCCTTGTAGCAGAGAGGGTGGTTAGAAGTGTTTCAGTTGAGGTTAGAAAGGAAAAGAGGACAAAGGATTTCCTCAAAGAGAAGTCAAGAGAATAAGAGAAGTTTTGGAGAGAGAGGTGAGCAGAGTGAAAAAGCCCATAAGAGTAAGGAGTGTTCGGGAGGTTCTAGAGGAGAGAACCATAGGAATACAAAAAGGCTAAGCTAAAGAGAAGACTTGGTGAGGTATTTACGTAACAAGTTAATGGAGAAGACTTGCTGTGTGGGATTGATTACAACTCACAATAGGAAAGAGGAAGTTAACAAAGAAGAGAAGGAGAAGATGACTAGTGGTGGTCATTACAAAGAGTCAGATGTAAGCCACAACATAGGAAAGGAAGATGGAAAAGCAAATGACATATAAAGGAAGATGAGTGATGGGGAATTTGATTAAGAAATGGTTGAGTTAAAGGAAAGACTCATTATGGTAAGTATGTTGCTACAAGAAAGAGAGAATGGAGACGAGACAATTGAATGTGATCTTAAAAAGAAGATCAAGAGGCCTATTAGGCAATTGTATACCTAGAATTTGAGGGAAACGTTGAGGCACCTGATCAATGCTATGTTGTGAGGCGAATAACTCAAATCTGGTAAGTATGACGAGGAAGAGAGAGTTCACTATTGTGAACTAGATCAAGGGACACTCCTTAGAGAAGATGAATATGAAGATGAAATTTATATAGTAGAGCTATCGATAGTTTCATGATTTGTGGGGACAATTCATAATAATAGAAGAAGTTTCTACCCAATAGTGAGGCTAGAGAGCCTTGTGATTTCAAAATTGACAAAGGTTGTGAGAATACAAGTGTTACGAAATTTGAAGATGGATAGCCACTACAAATTATCATGAAGAAACAGGAAAGTGTTAAATTGCCCCTAAGGTATAGAAGAAATAACAGAGTTACAAAAGAAGCATCTCTGCAAGTGGACGGGTGGATATAAAACAATGTCCAATCACAATCCTCATGGAGCATACTGAAGAAATCAAGTGGCTGGAATAATTTTAATTAGATCCCATGAAAGATGGGGAAATTATAGCTAATGATGAGGAATATTCATTTGTGCTAAGTAAAGAAGTGCTCATAGAATATAAGGGTACATAAATAATTTTTTATTGTCAAGCTAATCATGTGCTTGCACGTACAAAGGGAGATGGTGAACATGAAGTTGCAATTAGGGAGATAACATCTATGTCATTTCCTAGAAATGGAGGTGAAACTCAAGAACAACATTATAAGGAAATTATTAGATATCTAGAGGAAGAAACGAGGCTCTTAGAAGACTAGCTTATAAGGGATGAACCTTGTATAGAACCTACAAATATAATTCTAGTAAATTTTTATGATTTGTATGAAGATTTTAATTTCATGGAGAAAAGGATAATAGATTTAAGGGTGCACATTCAACTTGCAAAATTGGAATTGGAAGAATATGAAGCTTATGAACCAGTGTTGAATAAGGTTTTTGCAATTCTCAGGCAAAATGAAGACCGTACAAAGAAACTGAATCTCAAGGAGAGTTCAGATCAACTTTAAGAGTTGAGAATATATATCTCAAATGAGGCTAGAGAGCTTTGTATTTTTAAATTTGACAACATAGTTATGTATGGATGTAGGTACCATGAATGGTGGAGGAAGAAAATCACTTACAAATATCATGGTGATAGGAGAGGATGAAGGAGTACCTTCCTGAAACATTGAAGGATGACATAACTTAGAGTATATCATGAAAGAAGATGGGACAACATTGTCTCATAGAGAGAATCAAGGAGAAATCCACGGACAAACTACTAATGCAGTCATTGGAATACAATTGCAAGAACTAGTGAGCAGGAAAAAATTGGTTTGTTTTGATAGCCGAAAGAAGGATCAAATAAATGATCGAGAGAAACATTTTGAAGAGATTAAGTTTCTAGAAACATGGATTAGACTATCTAATTTCTAAACTAATTATTTGTTTGAGTCTTTAAGGGAGCTGAGACAAGGATGGGAAATTAGAGAAATTAAAAATTTCCAGCATATGACATGAGAGATGGCAACAATAAAATTCAATTGAGGACAGAGATGGATAACGAGATTGACATGATGCAGATGTTAATGAGAAGGATGCCCATGAGAAGATATAACAAGAATGGAAGGGCAGCCAACAACAAAATATAGTTGACTATATGAGTTTACCTTGGCAAGGCACATGGGGTACTACAAAATCAAGTTTGGGATCTTGGAAGTCAAAGGTCAATAGTGGAGAAACAATACAACCAAACATGTGGACAGCAACAACATTACATATGAGACCTAGGAGGATTGAGTAAGATGAAGGCACGTGACTAGGAAGTCATGAAAACTTTCAATTTGGGGAGTTTGATGCACGAGCATCAACCCCTAGGAAACCATTTTTCCTACACCCAAAGGGGAGATAATTTTTTCAATATTAATTTGTGTAAAATCAGGAATAGTGTTTTTTTTTTTTTACATGTGATTACACATGTCTTGATTCTAAAAAGAATCTAGGTTGTTATGAATTTTGATGAACTAGCATTTTTATAAGAATGACCAATAGTAAGATGAGGTGTTAGGAATTTTTCTAGAAACTAGGACATATGTCCAAAGCATCTTCATTTTGTTAGAATATATTATTCTTGTAGTTAGATATGTATACTTGTATATAGTTAGAGTTTGATTGGAGATAAGTGTGGAGTAGAGTCAAATTCTTGGAGAGAAGAGTTCACGAGAGCCGAGGCCCAAAAAAAAAAAGAAAATAAAAAGAAAACCACCCTATTCCGAGAATCACCATTTATGAAAAGAATATTGTTTCATCCACAGGAGCACCATCATTGATAGAGGTTCAGTTGTAAAGAGTTTCAGTTTTGTGTGCGAACATGCAGGGAGATAGACTATGTAGCTAGTTTAATTTTATTCCATTTACTTATATTTCATAAATACATATATAAACAAGTTTTGTGTGGCCCCTCATTATTGTGATTGGTTGAGCATATGAATAGTAGTTTGTAACTCTTGGATAAGGCTTGACTTCTTGGTTTTGTTCCCAGTTGAAGTTTACAAGTTGGATTTATCTTGATAAATTTGAAGACTTAGGTGCAAGAATTTAACTAGATCTATTTATGATCATCTCTCTTATTCTTAGACCACGGATCCCTTGCACAAAGGAGTTGTTTCCATTGACAAAATCCAAGGATTAGTATGATAGACATTCTAAATTCAATTTCGTCAACTCATATATATCCAGATCTCTTGTAAATAAATGGGCATAGAAAAAAATCTTTCGGATTAATCACATTGTAAGAATTGGGTCGATGTTTCGAACCAACTGATGTGGTTCATCCTTAGGACAAGGTGAGAAATCAATTGATCTAAGAGAATAAATAACATGGATGCATCATTGTTCAGTGTTAACCGTTCAGAAATAGCCGTTGGTGAAATAAAATTATTTAGTTAGTAACTAGCTGTTATTTAATAATTAATTATTAATTATCCAAATTGTCGCAATTTATTAATTTAAAAAATAATATAATTTAATAAAATAATATTATAATCTTGGGTTGACCTAGTCAATGTGAATTAGGAAGAAAAATAGTCATTATCATGACCCAATCCTTACAATGTGATTATTCCAAAAGACTGTTTTCTAAATTATGGATCACAAAAGTCTTAGATCTAGCATCTAACATATTGTAAAGGTGGTACATACAGATCCATCTAGATCCCAGATGATTGGATTGACTTAAAATATACATGAGCCATGATGAAGTATAGAACACTCAGATCCATCAAAATTCGGATATAAATGGGAATTTTTGTTAGGCACCTTATGGGTTAAGCACTTGGTCATCACACTAGTTATATGGAGTTTGAGGGTTTTGTGTATAATAGGAAATAGCCACCAAGCAAGAAATTAAAGGCTTAGTACCTTTAGAATAAAGCACATGTTTTGAGCCCAGGGTTTTTTGAAAGTGTAGACTCAAGCCTAGGGGGCTAGGGTCTATTTAGCTTTGTAGTTTGCATGCATGATGTGCTAATTGTTTTAGTTGTAACTCTTGTGATAGCCAAGGGAATGTTAACATCACATTTCTGTTGGCATTACATAAAACTATGGTGCGAGACTCAAGAGTAGAGATCAAAACCCATGAGGAGATAATAGGTTGGGATTGATATGAATAAAGGCCACCATGCATATGTAAAATGGGAATCCATTGCATCAAAAAACCCTCAAATATTATGATATCGACAAAAAGGAAGTAATATTTTACATAGTTTGCAGGTCATGTTATTTTCTTATACATGCATTAGGTTTATGCCAAAACTGGCAAAACATGAGGAGTAATGTGTTATTCTTTTTCCTTTTTCTTTTTTTGATAGAGAAGAAGTTATGAGTTGAGTGTTGAGCCATAGGAATGGGCACACAGATAAACTGATAGATGGGGCATAAACTTCATAGATTTGTTCAGTGTAAAAGCTCAGATAGAGTTATATTTAAATATTACTTGCAGGGAAAAGTAGAGTTAATGAATAGAGAATGAAATGATTAGGTCTGATGGGAGAGTATCCAATGTAGGAGTAGAGGTTTTGGTTTCTTCCTTATAGGCAGAGTTAAAGCTAAGAAGGTTCACATATTTGAGACATAGAAGAGGTAAGCAGGTGGTAGAAGAGTTACTCTGGTCTACATCTAAACTTAGTTCTAAAAAGCTGATGATGGCATAGTTATTTTGAGCCAAACTAGCTTTCATATCACTATAAGAAACAATCATGAAAATATACAAGAATTAGATGAACGTGAGTGTTAAGTGTGAAGCCAAACTGTGGTACACTGTGCAACTGATGGCACCGACTACCCGACACTCGTCGTCCCAGCTGTCACCGCCACACCTGTACCAACCTACCACAATGCCATTATCTTCTAGATCTCCTTCTAAATCACATGCAGGATTCTAGATCCTCCTTTAGCCTCTATATATTTGTAATTTCTCTGGCCAAGGATAGCAAGCCAAGGCCCAGGCCTATTATGTAATGCTCAGTGATTTATGTTCTCCACTTAAGTAATTTCTATTGTTTGTTCCTGTCTGCTGTTTGTTGTTGTCTGTGATTAAGGATAGAATATGTGAGAAAATTTTGTTGTCTTGCTCCATTGTGTGTGATGCTTTTGGCGAGAACTATTTAATTTCTATTGTGTTTCTGCTCTAACAACTAGTATCAGAGCATGGTTTGAATATCCACTGTGCAAGCCTCTTAGTTCCATCGCCTTACCTCTGACGGTGTTCATTAAAATGCTGGTTGTTACCTCTGAAGCCATTGTTATTCCTAAATCATCTATCTATGTCTGTTTGAACAAGAACGGATGCAAATGCCGTTCAGTGAGTGAATTATGCTCCGGATTGCTCTAGCTATTGAGCACCTCTTTGAATGGTGCACAGATTTGCAAAAAAAAAAGACAGCTGTTGAAGGATCTGTCCAGGAAATTGGAAATCGCTGCAAAAGAAGAGAGTCCAGGAAAAGGATCTATCGAGGAAATAGATGAGGAACTAGCTGAGGAATGTTAAGACAGTTGTTGCAAGACATAAAAATGCCTCAAGAACTAGCTGAAGAACATTAAGACAATTGTTGCAAGAAATAAAAAGGTTGTGGGCATATGGTGAAACATGCCATGAAGCCTAAAAGGTGGAGTTTGTAAGTGTTTTATGTGGAATTCCTAAATGTGTTTTCAAATCAATTTTCCACCTGTTTTTTTAATTCAACATTTCCACGTTATGTGAAGTGTTTATTTCATTATCCTAAATGAAGGTTCAAACATTATATATGTTTTTATATTTATTATGAAACATATATAATCATATGTTGGAATTTTGAAAAGTATATTTTAAAATGGGGCACGAATTTTGAAAAGGGTATTTTAAAAAGGAGGAAGGTCGTTATTACTAAATTTTAAAGAATAATAATTAAAGTTTTATTTTTAAGTGGAGTTTTTGTTTTTTTTGGGCATCAATATACTGCAAATGGAGACGATAGTTACAGATATGGAGAAGTTGAGCGGGGCTAATTTTTCCCTATGGAAATCACAAATGGAGGATATACTGATTTTTAAGGATCAATATTTGTCGATTGAGGGCACAACAAAGAAACCCTCATCCATGATAGATGAAGAGTGGAATAAGCTAGATAGAAAGGCGATTGCAACAATCCACCAATATCTAGCAAAGAATGTGTATTTCAATTTGTCCGGAGAAAAGATGACAGAAGGATTATGGAAGAAGCTCCATGATCTATATGAGAAGAACACGACATCAAACAAAGTGTTCTTGATGAAGAAGCTTTATAATTTCAAGATGAAGGAGGGTGCTTCAGTTGCTAAGCACTTGAATGCATTTAATATTAGTACTAATCATCTTGTCTCTGTTAAAATCATTTTAGATGATGAAATTAGAGCCATTTTGCTAATTTGTTCTATGCCAAACAGCTGGGAAAATTCAATTGTAGCTATGAGAACTTCAACAACTGCAGGGACCCTGAAGTTTGATGATGTCAGCAGTAGTTTAATGAATGAGGACTTGCGATGCAAGTCAATTGCGGAAAACCAAGGAGGAGAAGCTCTAGCTCTAGCTGATCATGGTAGGAGAATGGATCAAGGCCGGCAAGGGCGATCAAGATCGAGAGGTCGATCAAAATCAAGGAGAGAAGGATCATTTGCCTTCATTGTGGCAAACTCAGGCACATGAAGAAAGAATGTCAATGTTGGAAGAAAGGACAAAACGATCAGATACCATTCAATACAAATCACGAGTCATCCAACACAAATGAAAGTGTGACTATTGTTGTAGCCACAAATGGTGATGTGTTGTTTACTGTTTCAGTAGAGGATGCATGTGTATATACATCTAGCAGTAGATTTGATTGGATCTTTGACTCTGGGGCATCTCACCATGTAACCCCATGCAAAGATAGTTTTGTTTCATATGATCCTGGTGATTATGGTAGAGTGCATTTGGGGAATAATCATTTTTGCAGTATTGTTGGAGTGGGAGATGTCCAGATCAAGATGAAAGATGGACAAGGTATATCATTAGAACAGGTCAGGCATGTACCAAAAATGCGCATGAGTTTAATCTATATGGGGCGACTGGATGATGAAGGCTATTCCACAAGCTTTGGAAAAGGAGGCTAGAAAATTAGCAAAGGAGCATTGGTCGTGGCCAAAGGACCCAAAACATGAACATTATACACATTGAAGGCACTGATAGGAAAATAAAATTTGGCTACTGTCACGAAAGAAGGAAATTCAGCAAATCTGTGGCATAAGCGCTTGGATCACATGAGCGAGAAGGGCTTAAAAATCCTTGTTGGTAAAAATTTATTGCCAAGTTTGAAATCCTACAATCTTGATCTTTGTGAGCATTGTATATATGGTAGACAAAGAAGGGTTTCATTCCTTAGAGGTGGCCATGACAGAAAGAAAAATGTGTTAGAATTGGTACACTCATATATGTTTGGGCTTGTTAACATCAAATCATTAGGAGGAGCATCATATTTTGTAACATTTATAAATGATGCATCCAAAAAGGTTTGGGCATATCCTATGAAAAGTAAAAGTGAAGTGTTTGTAATATTTCAAAAATTTCATGTTGTTGTTGAAAGAGAAACTAACAAATTTCTCAAGTGTTTAAGAACAGATAATGGTGGAGAATATTGCTCAAATGCATTTAAGAAATATTGTAATAGGTTTGGCACAAAGCATGAGAAGATTGTGCCTGGTACTCCTCAACAGAATGGTGTCACAGAAAGGAAGAATCGTACCATTATGGAAAGATGCGAAGTATGTTGTCCAATTCTAGTTTGGAGAAGAATTTTTGGACTGAAGCAGTCAGGACTGCTTACTACCTCATAAATAGATCTCCAACTACAGCCTTCGATGGTGGTATCCTTGAAGAAGTTTGGACTAGTAAGAATTTGAATTATTCTCACTTGAAAATCTTTGGATGTGAAGCATTTGTACATATTCCCAAAGAAAATAGAACTAAGCTAGATGATAAATCTATGAAATGCATTTTTTTGGGATATGCGGATGAAGAATTTGGTTAGCGTCTATGGGATCCAGTCAAACATAAAATTATTAGATGCAGGGATGTTATATTTAATGAGTCAGAAATGTTCAAGAGGACTGTAGGTGAGCTGGAGGTCAAGAAAGTTATTGATGTAGATTTTTTCTACAAATCAGCTAGCTTTGATATCATGTAGAATTTTTCTACAAATCAACGAGCTCTGATACCATGTAGAAATTCCCACCTATAGAGCACCTGATAATGCAATAGACTAAAGCAAAATACTTGATCTACTTCTACAACCAATTTAGCGGAATCTTAATCGAATATGAGCAACAACAATAAGAACACATATAACGGATGAGAAGGAATCAATCACACATAACATAAAAGATATAACCCGGGGAAAGCCTCAGCCTAAAACCCCGACTCTGTATTATCATACAAGTGGAAATATAGCCAGTATTATAAAAAGAATCAGCTCAAAAGCTATCCTGCTCTCTGCAATACCTCTGCTGCTCATAGACAGTCAAATGCCTCTATCTAACCTCTGGTCTGCCCTCCAAGCCTCCTATTTCTTTGCGTAATTTTGATTGGGGTCTAGTGCAGCTACTTGTGTGAATTGACTTTTTCACACACTCACAAACCTTTGATCCAACTGCATAGTCTTGAGGGAGATAAATCCTCATCATGGATGAGCTTCCTTTATAGGAAAAATATTCATCCAACTGATAGTACACTGTCCCTTCTCTGATCTCAAGTGGGTCTCTGTCTGAACTGACATGCATGAGTTATTCATGAGAGAATCTTCAATTATCTGAAGTGCAACAGTTATATGCAAGCATGCATTAACTAACTGAACTTACTTAATTTAAACAATTTGTTTAAATCAATTATAACTGGACTTGACTCAGTTAACTGAGCCAACTAATTACTACTCAAATTGGAACTCATCCTTATCTATTTAACTGATGGATAAATTCCTCAATTAATAGAGAAATTGTTGCATGTCCTCACATAGACTTCAAGTTTGATTTTCCTTAACTTATTAACTCAAGATGAATTTATTAATTAATTTAAAAATAACTGTTAATATCAAATTCGAATTTTACTTCCTATGTTTAGTCCAGGGACTTACTAAAATAGGAATCCATCCTGAACTACTAAAAATAGAAATGTTGTTTTTAGCACTTCCATTTTTCATTTCTTATTGCTCAATCCAGCACTGGTACCCAAACTCTTATTTATAGCAGTGCTATTTGTAGCATTTCTTGTTGTCATTTTTCAACAATTGATAGGTTTGAAGAAGAGCAGGAAAACATCCCACCAATGCAAGAAAATGAACATCAAATTCAGGAGTAGAAAGCACAACAAGTGGAAAATGAAGATCACTAAGAAGAAGGAATCTTGTTGGAACCTTTGTAGGAGATTCAACTTGATAATGCAACAGCATAGTTGGTTCACAGATCTTCTAGGCCTCATAAGCCTTCACAAAGGTATCATCCTTCAAACTATATTTTGTTGACCGATGAAGGTGAGCTTAATTGTTTTCAAGAAGTTTGTAAATTTGAGCATAGTAAAGAATGGAAGAAAGCAATGAAAGAAGAAATGAACTCTTTGCTGGAAAATTAAACTTGGGAGTTGGTAAAACTCCCAAAAGGTAGAAAGGCTCTACAAAACAAATGGGTTTACAGGATTAAGCATGAAGGTGACGAAGAGAAGGATAGGTATAAAGCAAGGCTGGTGGTGAAAGGATTTGCCCAAAAAGAAGGTATTGACTTCACTGAAAGTTTCTCACCTGTTGTTAAAATGTCATCCATTAGAGTCATTCTTGGTCTATTTTCTACTTTAGACTTAGAATGTGAACAGTTAGATATAAAAACCGCTTTCCTTCATGGTGAATTGGAGGAAGAAATTTATATGGAGCAGCCAGAAGGCTTCATAGAAAAAGGCAAAGAAGACCTTGTTTGTAGGTTGAAGAAGAGTATCTATGGGTTGAAACAGGCATCTCAACAATGGTACAAGAAATTTGATTCATTCATGTTGGAACATGGTTTTTAGAGGTTGGAAGTTGACCATTGTGTCTATATCAAGAGGTATGATCAAGGAAAGTATATAATAGTATTGTTATATGTGGATGACATGTTTATTATTGGGCATGATAATAATATGATCAATAGGTTGAAGGAAGATCTGGGTAGCAAATTTGCAATGAAGGATTTGGGACCAGCATAATAGATATTGAGCATCCGGATTATGCATGACAGGAATAACAAAAGGTTGTGGTTGTCACAAGAAAAATATATCAAAAAGGTGCTTGACAGGTTTAATATGAAGGATCAAGCCAGTTGGTACACCCCTTGCAGCCCACTTCAAGCTGAGTACTGAATTATGTCCTAGTGATGAAAAGGAGAAGGAAGAGATGAGCAGGATTCCTTATGCTTCAGTAGTTGGCAACTTGATGTATGCCATGGTATGCACACAACCAGACATTGCATATTGAGTGGGAGTAGTGAGCAGGTTACTTTCCAATCCAGCAAACATCATTGGCAAGCTGTAAAATGGATTTTGAGGTATCTCAAGGGTACTAATCATTATTGTTTATTTTTTGGTCATAATGAGACTGTGCTTGAAGGATTTAAATATGTAAATATGGTTGGAGATATGGACACCAGAAAGTCCACTACAGGTTATTTGTATACATTTGTAGTTGTAGCAGTATCTTGAGTGTTAAAGCTACAAAGAATAGTAGCTCTCTCCACACTAGAAGCAGAGTACATAGCTGGAACAAAAGCTTGTAAAGAGATGTTGTGGATGCAACGATTCCTAGGAGAGATAGGAATAAAGCATGACAAGTATGTGCTATATTGTGATAGTCAAAGTGCCATTCACTTAGCGAAAAACCCAGCATTTCATTCAAAAACCAAGCACATTGACTTAAGGTACCATTGGATTCGGAATGTGTTGGAGGAAGATCAATTATCCTTGGAAAAGATCCATACAAAGAGGAACCCCGCTGATATGCTCAATAAGATTCTACCAAGAAATAAACATGTGTTATGTAGAGGCATGATAGGACTTGGTGTGACTTGATTCATGATTCTTATTTGGCTTCAAGTGGGAGAATGTTAAGTGTGAAGCCAAATTGTGGTACACTGTGCAATTGACGGCGTCGACTACCCGACACTCGATGTCCCAGCCGTCACCGCCACACCTGCACCAAACCTACCACACCACCATTATCCCCTAGATCTCCATCTAAATCACATGCATGATTCTAGATCCTCCTTTAGCCTCTATATATTTGTAATTTCTCTGGCCAAGGATCGCAAGCCAAGGCTCAAGCCTGTTATGTAATGCTAAGTGATTTTTGTTCTCCACTTAAGTAATTTCTATTGTTTGCTCGTGTCTCTTATCTGTTGCTGTCTGTGATTAAGGATAGAATATGTGAGAAAATTTTGTTGTCTTACTCCATTGTGTGTGATGCTTTTGTCTATTGCCAGAATTATTTAATTTCTCCTGTGTTTCTGCTCTAACAGTGAGATCATTTCTCATTCATATGATACATATTAATAAAATTTGACTAACCTTTGGTTTTTATCTTCCAAAAAGTCTCTTGGATTTTTCATGATTGTTGGCCTTCACGTAAGGTTTTTCACCTTCCACTCAAGTGAATGAGCCAAATTTACATAACTCCAAAACTCTTATATGTCCAACAAAGTAATATAACTTTCTTTCTTTCTCTCTTATATATATAATATATATATATATATATATATAGTGTAGATGCACATTTTACACACCAATATGAGACCAATATGAGTATGATGAGAGATGTGTAATTTCTTTTACGTTTCATGTAAACTTACCTGTAAATTAAAATAAATATTAATAACAAAAAAATTGACTCTAAATAAAATTATTTCTATACGTAACTTAAGTGAAAGTGAAATAATTCTATATAATTTGACATATAGAAAAAGTAATAAAAAGTGAGAAAAAAATCTTGTTATATCTATATTATGTTTATTGGTGTTTTCTACTTTGGTATGAGAGAGTTGTGTAATTCATTCAATTCTTAATATGGAGTTGACACATCAAATTTGAAAAATTATTATTTCAATGTGTTAGTTAAGAATAAATAAATAAATAAATTGTTAAAACATATGAATTTTGTGTTGCTTATTATAAGGGAGATGTATAAAACTTAAAAACTAGTGTAGATCCATCTTAATTCTACATCTTTCATGCTCTCACATGGACTAACTTGGAGGAAAGGTCAAAACATTTCAATGTTGGGTTTCTAAGTATGAGGGAGATGTCTAATCTCTTTCATAATCAACATAGAGTTGACATATTAATCTTAATGATAGATCTATCAAACCCTTAGAGGAATCAAATCTCAGAAGGTGCAAACTCTTCTCAAGTTTTACACTTTAAAAGAGGTTTGTAATTCAATAAATTTAATCTCCCGGACTAACTTGATAAATATGGGGTAAAGAGGTAACTCAAATATATTATGAATTGAGTTTTTTTTTCACTATTTAAATTTCGAAAGGATGGAAGAGAGATTAAGATTTTTAATTTAAAGCTTAATTAAAATTATAAGCATTAACATTGATATTGTATAATTTTATTTGAGATAGTTTAAATATTTTAATTTTTAATTGTTTTTTTGTTATATTGTAAGGCTAATTTTGTTTTAAATCTGGTTAGAAATTATTAGAATGGTTATTTTTTTTTTAAGTTATTAAAAATATTTATGCAATCAAAAATATTATTTAAAAAATGAAAATTTATGATTTCACCCAGGGTTGTATAGTTAGATTTCTGTGATAATTGATCATAATAATAAAAAGGCACAATGTTTACATTACACCATTTGATAGAAGCTGGCTGTAGTAAAAAGATTTTTTTTAATCACAAATATAGGAATTTGACAAAGCCTATAAAGTGTAAATTATTTAGTTTGTGTGGGATTTAGTCCCATTCAATTTTAGATTCAATTCATGAAAATAAAATAAGAGTAAAAACCGACTCTCAAAATTACAAATTTAATTGATGAATATTTTCTATCGATATTCTAAAAATTTAATAGAAAAAAAAAAAAATAAATAATATTGTTATTATAATATTATACAATTATTTATTCTTTATTGCTTTCAATTTCTCCAAATCTCCAATTCTCCAGAATTTTTCTGTGGTTCCAGACGTGCGGTAGAATGGTTTGCATATGCTGTGTGTTTCGAATTTGTGGGCGAAGCTTTTCTATTTTAGCGGCCTCCAGCATTATATCTTTAAGGAGTCCAACAACTTAAATCTAATATATCTGTGGTGGAAATAAAACAGCTCTGCGCTTTCAGTGGTGGAAATAATATACATCTGCGGTGTTTCGTATCTTATCTGCATTTGATCTCTCCAATGGTTCGAGTCTGTTGTGCTAGTTCCACAAACATTTGAGGTGTATTAGTTGTATAATTCAGAATTTCCTGCGGCTCTTGTGAAAGAATTCCAGATCTCTGGCTCTTTTTCGATTTCTTGTGGCTACCGTAGATCTGCGGCTCGTAGCCAAGTCGCGATATAGATCTGCCGCTCTTCACTTCTCTTCTCATTGATGGGGCCTTCTGCGGTTTATAGATTTATGACTCTTCTTTATAGATCTGCAGCGTTTCACTTCTCTTCGGCAATCTTTTATTCTCAGTAGGAGAGCATTCTGTAGATGGCTCCCAGCTTCTCGAAAATAACTTTTGGCTCAGTTCCGTCCCCCTCTAGGGGGCAAGCTCCTGCCCATATCCTCAGTGAAGCCCTAGCTTCCACTATTCAGGTGGTCCAAGCCTCACTTGATGAGGCTTTGAAGTTCTCTGAAAGTGCCCTAATCTATAGATTCAATGGTTTTTAGCCCCGGTTGACAGCTCTGGTATGGAAGCCTCTAATTCTTGATGCAATTAATATCTACCCGTGTGTTAAGGGTTTCTTTATAGTAGATTTTGAAAACCATGAAACCAGAGAATGTATTCTAGATTTTGGCCCTTGGTTTTGGGAAAAATCAGGTGAAGCCATGGAACCCATCATTCGGTCCCTTCACAATAGTCATAACCTCAGTGCCAGTTTGGGTGAAATTGACAAACCTACCCTTGCATCTCTAGAATTTCTCAATTTGGACCAAAAATACAAAACCGGAATCTTCATATTTGATTATCTCTAATATTTGCTTTTCCCTTTCTTCTTTGCCCAAAACAGAGTACCCGCCTACTCTGTTTAACGTCAAAGACTGCTTTCATTCTTGATTTCCTTTTCTTTTTTAAAGTCAAAGACATAAAAGAAACTGCGTCTTCATATTGAATTTGGTGGGGAAGGAATGCCACGACGTTTCAATCTCATTTTCAGTGACGTTAATATCGCTAATGTCCGTCTCAGTCTAATACTTTCCACATTATTTAGGTGACCATTTTTTGTTTAAACGTTAATCGATGTGATTGACAAGTCCAACAACTTCGTTATTACTAGCCATTTTCCCTTACGTGCAAGACAGGCCCATAAGAGTGCTAAATTAAAAGAATTTATGTGATTGACAAGTCCAACAACTTCGTTATTACTAGCCATTGACCCTTACGTGCAAGACAGGCCCATAAGAGTGCTAAATTAAAAGAATTTTACTTTGTTTGGGAATAATAATAATAGAGAGATTGGTCCATGACGGTGATGTTGAAATTTTTTTGACAATGTTTATATATGGCTGAAACTCTGTAAAAGTTTGAGTGAGTAATGTTTAATAGATTTATTTTAATATTTAATTTGTTTATTAATAATTATAATTTTTTATATTTGGGGATAAAAAAAACTTTACCTTAAAATTCTTTAATTTAATATTTAAAGTGTATTTTTTTTTTTTCTTACTTTCATGGAAATGAATCTCTCTAATTATAATATAAATAAAATTTATATCATCTAATTGTGACTCATGATGGAGGGGAAACACCACTACTGAAATCAAGGATATTAATTTCCGGAGATTCTTAAGAAAAATCTAAACATAGTAGAGCCCACAATCATCCTTTTAGGTTTTTTCCTTGAGGCAATTTTGTAATAAATTTAGGGTTTTTCTGGTTTCAAATTTAGGTTTTCTTTTAGTGAATTTTGTTGCCTGGTCAATTTTGCAACAAGTTTAAAGTTTTTCCTATATTAAATTTAGATTTTGTTTTGGTGAAACTTGTTTCAGATTTAGTAAGGATTTATTGGAATTGTGTCTTTTAATTTTATAAATGACAAAATTCAAATACATTAAATATTGTCAAACAATAAACATATAAATAAATTTGAAAACACATTTTAAATAACTAAATTCACAATCTTTCGACCAAATTCCAGAACATTTGACTTTATCCTCCATCATTTTCTTTTTACAAATTCCTACGGCCAAGTTAACAATATATTTAAAAATAAATAAGTAATAATATTTTATTTTTTTAATAAATAAATAAGTAATAAGTAAGTAACTTTAGATTACAATTAGTTTCCAAATTATTTTCCATAATATTTGACTATTTTATTTATTAATAAAATTTAAGATTTTACTATATTATTATGCTCTTTGTTATATTTTTCTATGTGCTTATTTCATCTCCTTTCCTCATTTTTTATACAACCTGGATCACACATTAAGATGAAGAAATTTGGGTTAAGATTCAAGATCTAACTTCAAATTTTATTTATCCAAAAATAATATACAAAAAATTCAAATAGAAAATTTTTCTCAAACAATATGAATATAAAAAGTCTTAAAGAAATAAAAATAAAATTTGTTTTTTTTTTTATTTTTTTTTATTAAATTTTTTTTTTTATCTTTCAACTATATATACTTCCCTCTCACATTTCTCACAACCTTTCACAATTTCCATATAATTGATCTTCGAATACACCCTTTACTTAGCCATAAAATCGCAACAACAATGCTCTAATGAACAATGAAATGAATGAAGTAGTTGAGGAACATATTAATCCTTTGAGTGAACCCTTTACTCATGCCATAACCATATAATCACAACAACAATGCTCTAATGGACAATGAAATGAATGGAATTGTTGAGGAACATGTTTTTATCTAGAGGTTAAACATAGTGGTTATATAAAGTGGTTATTGATTATAACAATACAAAGCCAATACAACACAAAGAACATTGCCACATTACCTTTAGGCTAATTAATGTCAAATATCCTTGAGGAGTTATCTTTATTCGTTTTTTTTAACATTATTTAATATTACTTAAAAAAATTATACAAATATCATTTATGATGTAATTAATATATTTTTTCAAATAATTATATACATTAATTTAGATAAATTATACAAACAATGGTGTAATCATATACTTTTAAAATTATATATTATTTAATTTAGATAAAATTATACAAATTTATTTATGGTGTAATTAAATACTTTCAAATACGTATACATAATTTAGATCAATAATTATTATTTATATTTTTAAAATTAATTTTCACATTTTAATAATAACATGAACAAGTGTAATATGCTCCATTGCTGCTTAGTACTTGCTTATTATGTGTAATTGATAACAAAACTTATTGTAACTAGGATAAAAATACTACTATTACCACTCAAAAAAAGTCTATATTTATAGTGATTTTTTAGCAACATTTTTAAAGTATATTTTAACCTTTTTATCTCTAACATAAAGTACAAACTGAGATTTTTAAATGACACTAACTTTCATGGTTGAGCATGATTTATGATATATTTGAAACGCAGATTTAAGATATAGTTTTTGGTGATCACAAAGATACATAGAAAAAATCCCATATTATAAGACAACTAACATGCTATAGTGATTAGGAGCTATAATGACACTAGCTTCCATGAGGAAGCATGTTTTATGATATGTTTGAGATACAAATCTACGTTATAGTTCTGATGACCATATGAACACATAGAAATAATCATTTTTTATAGTTATTGGAAAAGACAAAAATAATAAAATAAAATACAACTTAAATGGTAAAAACAAATCA